>JAQZBX010025280.1:0-29646 GCA_029593785.1 Cabassous unicinctus | reverse complement strand
ATGAAATACACCAATCAGCATGTATTAAATGAGAATAATTGAATGAAAACTAGTTTGTCCTTTCCCCATAATTGTATAAATGGAGGTATATATACTATAACATAGGTTTTTTTTTTTTTTTTTTCCTACTACTATGAGGGTATGCAGGGCAGTGTTGGAGAGTTCTTATCCTTGGATTTGTGGCAAAAGGATATTTCTGGATATCAGACTTTCCCAGTGGCCTGTATCTATGAGTGTGGCTTGAGGCCTGCATGGTCGTCTCAAACTCTGAGTTTCTTGGTGCAAAGTAGACCCACTTGGGGCTCTCCATCAAGAAGCTCTTTCAACCATCCCTGAAAGGCAGCGTAGGGTTTAGAAGCTCTGTGGTCCTATGACTTAATTCAAGCAAGGAGGACAACTGCTTGACATAGTCTTGGAGAGGGGATCTAGTGTTTAATGACAAGGGCAAAGTGTTAATCCATTTGCTTATAGACCCCCTTTACCTCTAACCATCATGATTTTATTGCATTTATAGCAAAGAGGAAGGAGAAATGAACTTTTGCCAATCTGGCTAGTAGGTGGATTCTCAGTCTAGCTCCACAATCCCTTTTACAGTCGTTCTCTGGTCCTCTTCTACTTCTTTTGTCTGCAGAATGAAAGTTGTCTATCTTTGTTACCTTGTTCAAAGCACTGTTTGTTAGTCTAAGTGGTAGCAGGAGGAGGCAGAAAGTAGAGCCAGGTGGAAAGGTAAAGAGGAAGGATGCAACAGGAAGTCAAGGTAAATAGTTGTGTTGGGCCATGAGGGGAGCAAGGCAGGATATAGTGGTCTCATACAGCCTAGGAACAAGACCGCCCAGGTTTGAATCCTGGCCCTACCATTTTTTAGGTGGTAATCTTGGGCAAGTTACTTAACCTCTCTGTGCCTCAGTTTCCTTATCTGTAGAAAAGATATCAATAGAGTTGTGAGATTTAAATAAGTTGATACTATCTAAAATGCTTAAAACAGTGTCTGACAAATGGTAAACATACTATATGTATTAGTGACAATGATGACAATGATTATGATGATGATGATGTCTGTTGGAATTTTACATATATTGGGACAAGTATTTGGGCATACTGGTGTTTTCATGCCCCTTTCCCAAGGTCCCTCTTGGTTTCATCTCCAGCAGTTTGAGCATCTTGGGTCTACCCCTCCATCTCCAACTTAGAGGAGGGAAACTCATCCTGTTCCTCATAATCTAGAATGTGTGTAGGTTTCCATCAGTGAGATAAATCACTGTTCCTATTCATATCGGCTTAGCCAAATGTACCCATCTTTCCAGTATCTTTTTCACTGACTTCGTTAGACTGTCCATCTCCACGACATGGACATTCACTAGTGTCAAGAACCTAAGCTGCTTTCCTCACATTGGATCTCCTGAACATTGGTGCCTGCCTGGATTCCTGGTGCCCCTCAGACTTGGTGTTTGGACTACAGCCAATTCTTTGGCCATCCCTTCTTTTCTGATTGACTTTTCAATCTCTACCTCACATGGGCCTGCTTGCTTCCTTCTTGCCTTAAGGAGGTCTCAGTGGGCTACATGGCTGGGCTACATGGCATTTATGACTTGGTGACTCCACTCACATGAATCCCTTGGAATGTCATTTCCTGTCACCGCTGCATTTCCTCCAGATCAGCCAAGTACTGTCTCATATGTCACCTTCCCCACAAAATCTCCCCATATTCTAATTTTTTATTCACACCCTGCCCTCCTGGATAGATGTCTGATATAACATCTTGATGCAAATTTAAACTCCTGGGGTAGGTGATGAGTGTTTCTAGAAAGCACAAATAATTCTATATGGAATGCAGCAGAAAATAGATGAAACTGATCTAGAGCCTATGACTGCTACAGTGAAACTTTTATGAAAAAAATTAACAGTAAAATAGATTTCTCTTAGCAAACCATTTTCTTGGATGTTTTACAAAAATATCCCCAATGAAGCCTTCTGAATTTCCTGACCTTCATATATGAGGTCATGTCATATTTATCTTTCTAACCCCAGTACCCCATGAAGAGCCTTGCACATAGTTGGAGCTTAGATGTTTGTTGTGTGAATAAATATGTTTATCAAAAAGTACATCTTTTCCTTTCTACTCCCATGCTTTAGGGTTGGAAACAAATTTGGTTTTTTGAATCTTTCAGTAAAGCCCTAACTGTAGGATTTACTCCCTGATCATCAAAGAGCAGTGAGGGGCAGAAAGGGAAGAATACAAGCAGTGTAAGTATTTATTAAGAGCACAAGTACACAATGTTCCCTTAGTCACCAGTTAAGATAAAAAGGAAGGGAGACATGGAGGGAATCTAGACCTGTGTGTGGCTCCTGTTTATATAATGTGGGGATGTAAATGATTATTCTGAATGCTTTGAATCTCTTAGCCATGAGATTCTGTGTACTCACAGCAATGTGCATAACTGGGATGACTTTTTTTGGTATATTAAAAATACATTTGAACTCCAAGTATTTTTCTGTGACTCCAGAGATGCTTTTGGATTCGTTTTAAATTTACACAAAACTTATTCTCCTAATCCAAGTATTTTAAAAATTTCATGCCAGATCTCATTTATTTAATTAGCTTTAAAAAACTTGGTCTTAAATAGAACCAATAGAAATAGTAAAACGCAGCAGTGATACTATTGTTGCCTTTATTAAAAGAGGCTCTATTCCAGAGACTTTTAGTGTTTACTTATTTAGTTTTGTTTATATCAATTATCACTGAAGTTTTTAAGTAAAGACAAGAAACATGCAAAATTTTATGAATTGCAGTAATTGGAGTCAACAATGTTTAGTAAACATTAATCAGTATTGAAATTTTAGACATTTAAAGGAATTTAAAAAATACTTAGAAAACTATGGTATAGGCTATGTCTGCTACCAACTCATGGAGGTGGGGGATATGGACGTAGTAGGCAGGGGCTGGACCCAATGAGTTGAGTTCATTAGGAAGCTCTCTACCAGCCTCATAAATCTACCTTGCAATCTATGGTTCCTTCTTCTTAAGATCTTCATAATAAAAAAGATCGTGTTATAACTGTCATCAGAAATCTGTAATTTTCCCCCAAATAAAGCAAGATGATTAAGTGAAAATCCATGAAGTTTTATTCTGGTTAGTTGGTTTCTAGATTGATAGTTTTTATGAGGAAAATCAGAAATTCCTGTTCATATAGAGTTTTCTAGCTGATAAAATAACATGTTGCAGCTTTTAATTGTATTGAAATTTGGTAGAAACTAATGCCTTTTTAAGTTACCAGACTTTACAATTAGTGGCCATAAAAAGTGAATATGGAATTCACTCTTTTAGAACCACTGACTTAAGGATGAAGAATTCAGTAAGAAGACAGAGGTGGGAACCAGTCAGTCTTCCATCAAACATTGACACAGAATTTGAGTGCTGGTCAATTTTTTAAAAAAGAAGAAGATTTATATTTGTTGCCTAATGTTTCATAAATGATTAAATAAAAATTAAATAAATGTGTATGGTTATGTATGTGATAGATATATAACAGGATATTAAATTGGAAGTTTAGAAGGAGGTGCCAAGATCCAGAAGCTACTAGTACCAGAAGTTTTCAGACAACAATTTCAGATTTGGTGGCCAGGCACTGGTTAGGTTGATTCATCCATAATGAACATATCAAAGGGTTGGGTCATTGGAGATGAAGGAGAATTGTACAGAGGATTTCTTTGGACAGAATCCCCTTTATCCCCCTTCCTCCTCTCCAAAGGTCACGTAACACTTCCTAGGCAGTGTTTAGAATGGCCACATGTACTTTCTTCTCACAATTCTTGGCCACAATTGGTTACAATGCCTGGATTAAGCAATTTGGCTCTTTAAAAAGTTAAATTATTTATTCATCAATTATAGTTTGTTTCCAATAAGTAGATACTTCTTTTACATTTAAAATTTTATGGGTTCTTTATGACTCCAAGCCAGCTACAAGGTGAGGGGACTATGTACAATTGAAAATGATTACCATGTGATTAGCAGCTTGATTGTAGAATGATCCAACTATACATTTGGCAGGCCATCAAATAGCTGCTAACAGAGTGTCAAGCACACTCATGTGGTTGTTAAATGCCTTCTGTGATGAGCATATGAATCTTCTCAATGTGCCCCAATCAGTTCCAAAGCTAAATCCCTCTGGTAGCAGGAACATTTTTGACATATTGACTCCGTATTCATTCAAACAGAAGAAAGAGCGTTTTTAAAAGAATTCACTTGGCTACTAGTGCTTCCTGAGCTTGTGAAATGAGCAAAATCATGAGTGAAGGGGGATTTCTGTGTTTGTGAACTATTTTTTTTTTTACCACTTCCTATGCTTTATGTGCTATCATAATGCTGACTCATCTCTTCTGCTGATCACAGAACCTCATCTTTTCTTTCTTTTTAAAGAAGTTGTATAAAATCTCTATTATTTAGAGTGATATCTATTGGTTAGATAAATCTGGCTTAGACATGCATGCAAAGATTTTCTCAATGACTGCAGAATGTGTTGAGAATGTCCAACTCTGGGCATACTTGTTAAATTTCAGGATGAATGCATATATTTTCTGTAATCCCAGAAGTAAAGGCAAACATTATATAAAAAATTTGTGGCCATTTTAGAATGCCCAATAAGGATATGAAGGACAGCAAAACTACAATTAACTAGAACACTTACTAGGAAACGAGGTTGGAGTGGAGAATCTTATATGTCATGAATAGATGAGTGTATTTTATTCTATGAATATTAAGAGCTACAAAGGGAATGATATAATCAGTTTTCAAAAACTTTTTATTTTAAGATAATTATAGATTTACAGGAAGTTGCAAAGAAACTTACAGGGAGGTCCCACGCACTCTTTACCCATCCTCCCTCAATGTTAACATCTTGTATAACTCTAGTGTAATATCAAAACCAGGAAACTGGCATTGGTACAATCCATAGGGCTTATTTAGATCTCACCAGTTACCCATGCACTCTCTCTCTCTCTCTCTCTCTCTCTGTGTGTGTATCTAAGGCTCTCTGCAATTTTATCACTTTATCAAGTTACACGTGTAACTTCATGTAACTACCACTACAATCAAGATTCCCTAGTGCTACCCCTTTGTAGCCATGCCCATACACATACCTCCTCATCCCTAACCATTGGCAACCTCTAATCTGTCTTTAATCTCTATAATTATATTATTTTATAAATTTTACATAAATTGACTCATGCAGTATGTATCACTTTAAGATTAGTGTTTTCACTCAGCATAATTCCCTTCAAGTTCATCTAAATTGTTACATGTAGCAATCGTTTGTTCCTTTTCATTGCTGAGTAGTGTTTGTTAGGGGACTCTCAGACACCTGTTAAGCAGCCATCCCCCAGCCCTCATCTACCTCCACCTCCTCCTCTGGGGAAGTCAGAAATACACACTAAGTGGCCATCCTCTGGCCTTCAGCTACCCCCATTTCCACAACTTGGGAGAGATGTTACGTCTAATAAAAAGGCCCAGCCATTGGCATGGCTCTCTCCCCTGCATGGTGGACAAACAACCGCACTCGAAGAGTATGCATTTTCTCTCTCTTCTCCAGTGCAAAGTGGGGTGTGCGGAGCTGCCATCTACCCATTCTGACCTGTAGCAATTTTGGCCACCCTGGGAGACTGGCTGTGATGGGACTTCTTCATCTGCTCTTTTGGACTCTCTGTGCTGGGTAAATTTCCAAGAGATTATTTATCTTTTCTGGATTCTTTATTCTGAGCAAGTAATAAAGGAGTCATTTGTTGTGCCCTAAATCTGTGTTCCCATGGTGCACTGTTGTAGCAGCTCTTTCCACAGTGTTCTTGTGGTATGTGTGCCCCACAGTTTGTTAAACCATTCCCCTATTAAGGGCATTTGGGTAATTTACAGCTTTGGGCTATTATGAACTAAGCTGTTCTGAACATTCTTGTACAAGTTTATGTGTGAAAATAAGTTTACATTTCTCTGGGAGAAAATCCCAAGAGTACAATTGCTGGTTCATTTGGTAATTCCAATTTTAGTTTTAAAAGTAACTACCAGATTATTTTCTAGAGTGGCTCTACCATTATACATTGCCAGCATTTGGCATTGTCATTATTGTTTTTTAATTTTAGCCATTCTTATAGGTATGTAGTGATATCTCATTGTAGGTTTAATTTGTGTTTTTCTAATGGCTAATGATGTTAACTGTCTTTTCATGTGATTATTTGGCATCTGTCTATTCTCTTCTAATGTTTTTCTAATGTTTTTTCTAATGTTGAGTTTTGAGAGTTCTTTGTATATTGTAGTTCAAGTCCTTTGTCAGATATGTGAGTTGCAAATATTTTCTCCCAGTCTGTAATTTCTTTTCATCCTCTTAAAAGGGTCTTTCACAGAGCAAAAGTTTTAAATTTTGATGAAGTCAAATTTAACAATTTTCCCTTTTATGTATCAAGATTTTGGTGTCAAGGATATGATCAGTTTTATATTTTTGAATGTAGATGATGAAAAAGAAAGCATTAATCATGGAGACTGGTAATAGTTGCAAGGCTATTGCAACAATCCAAGTGAAAAGACAGTGGCAGTGGCACTGGTGAGAAGGGGATGGGTCATTCTATTAGGCAATAGACCTAACTTCATGATCAATTATATATAAAGGGTATGGGGTATCAGGTGACGTTCATAGTTTTGGTTTGAGCAATTGAGTGGATAGTTTTGCTATTAACTGGAATCATGACAGGAGGGAAGTGTAGGTTTGGGAGATGGGGTCAGGGCAGCCAAGACTTGAGGTTAGACACAGTGAGTTCAAGGTGCCTCTTAGACATCCAGGGGAAAATATTTAGTGGGCAGTTAAAAAGGTGGGCCTCAGCTTGAGGTGAATGCTTAGAACTGGAGACGCAGGCCTGGGAACCACTGACACTCAGGTGTGCTTAAAGTCATGGAACTAAGTGATACCACCTGAGGAAGAGAGGCTGTATATGTTTCACATGTGCATGTGAAATCAGGTTCAGTGAAAGATGTCGAAAATCAGAAAGCTGGTCAGAGGGCCTAAGAATTCTAGATCATCTTCTATCACCAAGAAGTTCTGGAAATCTGAGCAAGTGAGAATTTTTCAGAGAAGCATTCAGTTTGCCTTCCTGTGTAAAATAGAATCAAAAAATGATTCTAATTATTCATTGTTGAGTGTTGAACCTTAAACATACAAGAGAAAGATCAACAGATAGATCCTTGTCTTTTACTTTCAATGCTCTCCAAGCCATCTTTCTATTCCAAACTCACCCAAAAGAAATGGGCTTTAGCAGCCTCTCTAGTTTGGAATGAGTGAGACCTGTTTTTGTCTGCTGCATCTATGTAATGCCATCCATCTGAGGTGAATAAAAGATAAATAAGAAAAAAAAAAACTTAAAAAAAAGTAATAGATGATGGAAGTAGATATTTGAATATGAGCTTTTGATCGGCAAGTGGCATCTTAGCCTTTAATATTTGAAATGATCTGGCACAGTGATTTACTTTCATGCTGGGAGTGAAAGAAAGGGGAAGATTGAAATTCTTGTATAAAGAAAGACTGCTGCCTGTGGTTTCATAAAATAATACTCTATGTTCTCAAGCTGAGAGCCCACCCTGCCCTTAAATATACAAGCTGTGCTTATGGGAAAAGAAAGTACATTGGGAGAAATGTACCTCACTTTCTTTAAAAGGGATTTGGGGAGATTTTGTCATGAGAGCTGTGGCTGAAAAGTCTTGTGGGTTCTGAAAATTAGAAAAATGGATGAACAGGCTCTGCAGGTTTCTTGCAGTGACCACCACAAGCACACAGGCTCCTTCCCGCAGCCCGCCCCTGCCTTGCTGTCCTCCACAGTCTCCCCTGTGCTCTTTGCTGCTTTCTGCCACCACGAGTGCATCATGGATTCCTCCCTGCCCTTCTCTGCTGACAGGCTGAAAAAGAGTTTTTGGTTACAAAATCAAATTTCCTTTTGAGTCCTGTGCCTTAAAATGCAAAAAGGAGATGAACCAGCGTGAGCAATCTGGTTGACAGGCTGTGAGGGTCTCCAGGTGAAGACAGGAGGTAGGGGAAGCAGAGTTGTGTCCTTTTCCAGCAGGTGGCAGTGTGAGCACATGGTAGAACCAATGTCAGTCCCCACCACTTCCCCAAGACCTGGGGCTGGCTGTGCACACCTCCGAAGGTAGGTTTCCAGCGCTCTATCTCCAACCTTCCAAGTCCTTGGAAAATTCAGTAAAAGCCTTTCCATTTTGGTGGTTTACAGAAGCATCACTTATCTCTCCTCTATCCAGAGGCATATTTTGGAAGGCTGAGCTCTTTTAATAAAGGAACATCCTATACATATGAAGGGAAATAAAACACTTGATAGCCATTTGATGGCAAGTGTTTGTCTTCTTAAGCACCGAAGTGATAGTATGATCCCGTAAGGACAAGGTTGTGGTTTTTGATCTCTGCAAAACCCAATTAGCTCTGTTCTTTTGTGTGGCCAAAGCCCTTGTTTTACATGTGTTTAACCACCTGGAAGTGCCTGTTTTACTTATGGGGGTCAAGACTGAAGTGTTGCTCAGTTAAAGAAAGTCTGAAGTTGAAGGAAAGAAGATAGGCCTTAGAGTCATGCAGACTCAGTGGCTGTGCTACCTCAGGCAAATTACTTACCCTCTCTGAATCTTCTTGCCTCTATAGGTTCTATGTGAAGGTGATAGACAATGTATATGAAGTACCTGCCACACTGTAAGTGCCCAATCAAGGGTAGCTAGTAATAACAATGATGTTAAATCCATTAATTATTTTATGAGAATTCACCTAGATTTTTGATGCCAGCACCTTTGTACACCAAGGAGAAGATGGCTTTGCCCTAATGCCCTTTGAAGATACAGTCAACTGTAGTTGCTTCAGTGGACAATCTATTTAGGACCTTATCATTTCTCTCCTTGTTGAGTCTCAGGCTGTTGAGATGGGCCTGAGGTGGAGAAGAGTCTGGGCAGGAAAGAGCAGGTTAAGTATACATTGCTCTCACATCACCTCATTTCATGGTCAAATAGAAATCACTTTTGGATGCCCGGTTGTTCACCCTGCCTGCCACAGAGCTATTGGCAGAAGAGGAGATACATAGATCAAGTGACGTCTTCCAGGGAAAAGCACCCAGATTCCTTATCCTCTGTTCAGTCACATGTGGTCATTTAGATGGCACCCTTACCTTTGAGGTCTATTTTGTGCCACATTGCCCTGTAAGGCTCTGCAGCAGTGTTCTCCATCTCCGTCAATGGCTCCACCGTTCATCTACTTTTGCAGTCCAGAAACCTGGGTGCCAACCTTGACATCTCATTTCCTTCTGCCTCTTGCTACATCACCAAGTCTTGTCAGTTTTATTTCTAAAACATCTCTCAAATCCACCCCACATCTCAATATCTCTACTACTACCATCCCTTTTGTTGTCCACATTATCTTCATATCTCCTGTATTTCTCCCGTAACCTTCCAGCTGGCATCCCTGCATTCACTCTGTCCCTTCATTAATCTCTCCTTTGATGACAGAGTGATGTTCTCCCTGCCCAGAAAACCCAATTTCCTGTTGCCTGTAGGATGAAAGTACAGCTCCTGACGTTACCGTCAAAGTCCCGCATGGGCTGACCTTGTCTCTCTTTTGCTGCCCCATTGGCCTGGTTTTAGTTGGTGGATTTTCCATGATCCTTCCTACCTGGGGACCCTGGCCTATGCTTTTCCCTCCTCATCTCACCTAACTGACACTATCAATCCTTGGATATCTCAGCTCAAATGTTACTTCTTAGGCATCCTTCCTTGGCCTCTCCAATTAGGCTAAGTAATAATAATGAAATAGCAAATACTTATATAGTAGTTATCAGTTATCAGCCCTATATTCATATTAATGAACCCATTTAATCACAGCAATTCCATGTGGTAGGCATTATTACTACTCTCTTATAGATGATTAAACAGAAGTGCCGGGAAGCACACTAACTTGCCCAAGGTCATCTTCCTACTAAGTGGTCGTGTAAGATTTCAAACCTAGGTCACCCGGCCACAGAGTCTGTGCACTGGGCCTCTGTGCTCTACAGCTTCCCTCCATCCTTAGGGGGCTCACAGCACCATCTCCACCAGAACACCAGCTACAGGGGCGTTTTTGCATTTGTTTGATTTAAATGTTTGTCTCCCTGGAAAGGCTGTAAGCTCCAAGAATGTGAAAATGTCTTTGTTTTAAACTCACCCCTTATAATCTCAGCAGCTAAGAAAGTGTCCGGCACACTGTAGGAGCTTAATATATGATAGGATGAGCAAATGAATGTAGAGTGTGAATATTGATTGCTAGATTGCATATAGATTCATTTCATGTAGTCTAATTCTCACAACAACCTACTGAAGCGAACTCCTCTTCATTTTTCAGCTGAGGAACCTAAGGCCTAAAGAGGCCAGGGGACCTGTCCCAGGCCATTGGGAATGATGAGTGGGCTGGGATTTCACAGCTGTCTGACTTCAGAGCCCAAGCTCTTTGCATGTCACCATGTTGCTTCTTTTCTGGCCTTTTTTGGCTTCCCTTGATTACCCTTCTCCTAATATTTTCTGTCTTTCTTTTCTAGATCCCAGTAACAAGGTCTTCCACTCTTTTGGGTATCAGAGGTCTTAGTGTTCATAGAAAACTAGGCTGAGGAGGAGTGTTTGTTTGGAAAAATAAAATAATTTTTAAAAATATTAAAAGTTAAAAAATACAAATAAAAAAATTAAACAAACAAAACAAGCTGAAGATACCTCAGGAGTAAGATGGGATGCAATAGTTCCAAAATTATTTAAATCCTCAATTTGACTACTTAATGATTTCAAGAACTTTCTGTATATGGCAATAAATTTAAACTTTGCATTTGCTCCCTAAGTGACTTGAAGGCAAGGCTTTTAATATTTTCATCTGCAGATTTAGCAGCACTTTACATTTATAAGTTAGTTTTCCTGTTAGGCATGGGAGTAGAGAGAACATGCTTTGCCATACTAGGAACACACATCGGAATAACCCTGCTGTCACCAAGCTCACATTCTTGTTGGGAGATTGACATATAAACAAAACACTACAAAGCAGCACATCATACAGATGTGTGCAGGAGGACGCTGGCAGACCCTCAGTGAGTTGTGGGTTGAGGGGCTTCAGGAAACCCTCACTGAGGCATCACTTTGTCAGATATTTGTGCAGGGCTCTGGGCTTCCTGTGTGGGACTAAGGCCCTGTCCTCAAGGAATTTACAATCTAGAGGGAAAATAAGCCATTAAATAAAAAATACACAGATACATAAATCCACAAATAAATCATTACAGATTTCAGTTGATCTTAGGAAGGAAAAGAACAGACTACCATGTGAGAAAATGACAGGAGCCAGGGGGGGAGCTTTGAGGAGCTCTGGGAGGAAGGGACCCCTGAGCTAAGCTGGGGAGACGGAGCAGGCTGGTAGAGCCTGGAAAGGCAGGAAGTTTGAGCATTCCCGCAGGAGCTGGTGTACACGTGAAGGGGGAGAGAACTCTGGGATCAAGGAACCACAGACTGGCCAGTATGGTTGGAGCTCAGTAAGCAAAGGGAAGAGTATAGAGGTCAGATTAGGCTCTCCTGACAGATGGGCTCCTGTACTCAAGTGTGATGGGAGCTGCTGAAGGTTTTCAGAAAAAGAGTGCCACGATGGGATTTATGTGTAAAAATCAGACTGCTGTTTGGAGAGTAGGTTGGCAAGGGAAAAATAGGGAATGGGGAGAGCAGTTAGGACGATTCCTTGGGAAATGATGGTGGCTGGAGGGTAGCTTCTCAGGGGAAGTGGAACAAGCACACAAGGTTGGGCTGGAAAGACCAGGCCAAGGGAACAGCGTGTCCAACACCCAGGAGACCGGAGAAACAGCACATGAGAGGAACTGGTTCTGAAAGGAGCCACGAGGTGAGTGCTAGGAGGACAGGGAGCTGGAGAGGAAGCCAGGGGATACAACCCAGTCTCCTGCAGGGGTGGAGAGATAACCAAGGCTTTAATGCAGAGCCTTACAGATGAGCTGTGCATCATATAGAGAGCTGTCTTGTGAGAGGATAGGCAGACTTTGTGGGAGAAGAGACTGGCGTTCATGGCTATTGAAATAAGTCAGAGACATGAAGAAACAGTGTTTCCTAATAATTGTAAACAAGGATAACTACCATTTATCAGTCACCTATGATATGCCAGGCCCTGTACCAGGTACTTCACATCTATCATTTCTACACTTCATAACTGGATTCACCACCACTGATCTTCAAAGAGGGGCTTGGAACTGCCCCACAGCCAGGGGGCCTCTTACCACTCTACAGGATAGTGTTTTCTTCCCATTTTTAGGTGGGAAATGAAAGTTATTTGATGAAGTAGCTTTTCCAAAGACCTTGGCGAAGGTAGGATCTGAACTCGATCTCTTTGATGCCAAAGTCCACGTTCTTTCCTTTACATCAAATAGTTCCTCATATTTTTAGTAAAATCTGTGGTGGTGAAATGTATCATTTATATGAATATTCTCCTCATCTCCCTCATCCCCCACTGGAATGGGACCTGATTGAGGACAATATTTATTTTTAAATTCCCAGTGCCAACAATCACAGTGCCTGGAACAGAGCAGATATAGGTCTGTCAATTGAAAGAATTTATATTTTGGGATGGCAGTTCTCCTATCAAGAATCTGAAGTCCTCTTTCCTTCCATTGCCTACTTGAGTGCTCATCTTTTCTTGTTAGAAAGAAGACAAGGGGGAACTGCCTGCCCATGTCTCCTGCAGGGAATGCAACCAGAGGAGAAAAAAAAACAAGCTATCCACTGAGCTGCCTCCCAATTCCTGCTCATTCTTATGCCCAATGTCCCTGATTCCAACATGCCTTCAGTTTGTGATCCATCACTCTGAAAACAATGCAGGACTGACAACTGGAGACTCCAGCTTAGGTTCATTGAAGAGCTATGGATTATAGCCACCTAAGGAGAGCTGAGAATTATGCAAGCAATTCACTGCAGAGAAGAAGTGTTGCTGGAAGAAGAGACCTTGGCTGTGCAGCCAATTAAAATGCGTTCTCCATAACAACCAACAGTTTACCACAGTGCTAGCTTCATAGTAGGTTTTAATTATGCAATAATTTTAAAAAATGGAGAAATAGCAATAAATGAAAATCTATTTCTATGAATGATCTTAATCCAATAGTTAAAACCTATAAATTACATAAAACAAATATTTCAAATTAAATCACGGGGTCTTTATAGAGTGCTGATTGTGTATAAAAATCAGCACTGTCTATTGCTGTCTTGCTCTTTTTGGTTAGTTCACATGGTCTCTGAGTTGGGGATGGAATTTGGGACCCCTGGCTAGGGCTGAAATGAATCTGGCACACGTGGGAGGGCTGGGAGTGAAAAACCACAAGTCCCGTGACAGTGAAAAGTGGTCTGAATGATTTGCAGGCTGGCAGAGGGTTTTCCTTGGCTCCTCCAGGCTTCCAGGGTGAGATGCTCTGTGCTGCTGGCAGGAGAGATGGGGAGAGAGCATCAACCATGCCTGGGGCAAGGGATCTTAGATTGTTGTCTTACTTAGAGCAGGAAACTGTTGGTGGTGAGAGGCCCTTCAGCTATAAGGAGGGGGTACCTATGGAAAACATTCACTTCCGTATGCTCTTGCCAGTTCTAGTTTTCTCTTTGAGGAGCAGTAGTGGTGAATCCAGGCTTTTTGGAACCTGGAGCTTATAGAATTTTGGGTGCCCTCTTAAAGAAAAGAGTGTAAAAATATCTTACTTTTGCAAATTTTGCAAAAAAAATATAACCATGCCAACACTTTGCTAGAGCTTAAGTTTAATTTGTTTAATCTAAATCCATCTTTCTCTATGAGCTGTGGGGTATACACAATGACAAGAGGGTGGTGTTATAGGATGAATTGTGCCCCCCAAAGAGATATGTTGAAGTCCTAACCCCCAGTACCTCTGAATGTGGCATTATTTGGGATAGAGTTGTTGAAGATAGAATTCATTAAATCAAAATGAGGTCATGCTGCATTAGGGTAGGCCCTTAATCCAATATGACTGGTGTCCTTATAAGAAGAGAAGTGACACAGAGATGCAAATACACAGAGGGAAGGCAGCCATATGAAGACAGAGGCAGAGATTGGAATGATGTGACCACAAACCAAGGGATGCCAAGAAACTCCAGAAGCTGGAAGAGGCAAGGAAAGACTTTTCCCCTAGAGAAGGAACATGGCTCTGCTGTCACCTTGATTTTGGATTTCTAGTCTCCAGAACTGTGAGAGAATAAATTTCTGTGTTTTACCTATCCAGTTTGTGGTACTTTATTAACAGGAGCCCTAGGAAACTAAGGCAGGTAATGACTTGAAGACTTTTCTTAACCTCATACAGCCAACAAACCACATGGAAGACAGGTAAAGCAGCATCTCTAGCCCACCACTCACTAATATGTACACATTTGATCATGATATTATGTAAACCAACAGCCATTTATTGAGGCTCCTTTCAGCATGAGCTCTATTAGTGCTTCATTGCATTATTCTCTAGCCCAGCCTGGCATAATCTCTTATTTTAACTCTTTCCTAGAATAATGTTAATCGTAACCAGCCACTTTGAATGACAGGGTTCTTAGAAGAGATATGAAGATAAGTTTGCTGCTGCAAATGTTTGTCCTTAGCTTAGAGACACCCATCATTGGGGTTAGGTTAGGTGGAGAGCCCAGAATATTCCACAGTTCCAATGGAAGCCACCCAGTGAAGGCATTGCTGTGGTAGTTCAGCATCCAGAGTGCTGTGGCTGCCTTGGTGACTTGGAGGTTTGTCAGCATGAGACTGGGCATCAGGCATGGAACACCAGCAGCTCCTTGAGGAGTCTGCTGCGCTGGTGCCCTTGGTCCCATAAAAGGGAGCTAGCTGAGACAGGTAGCTGTGGGTAGTGACTGAGTGGCATGTGCTGAGCCATGCAGAGAGAGCAGTCAGTGTTGCCGCACAGTGTCCAGGAGTGTGGGCTTGATAGTCAGACAGCCTAGGGTTGACCATGTGACTGATGTGAGCCCTTCTTCACTGTGTGGTTACAGTTGTTTTCTACTGCTGCTGTAACACGTTACTGTCAGTGTGGCAGCTTAAAATAACCCCCATTTATTACCTTACAGGTATATGGATAGGAAGGTCGGATACAGTATGGCTCAGCTGGATCCTCTGCTCAGGGCTTCATGAGGTTGAAATCGAGGTATAGACTAAGTGGGCTCTTTATCTGGAAGCTCTAGAGAAGATTCCATTTCCAAGCCTATTTTGTTGGTGATTGAATTCCATTCCTTGTGGTTGCAGGATCGATGTGCCCGATTCCTTGATACATGGTCCCCCTCATCTTCAAGGCAACAATGGTGCATCAAATCCTTCTTATGTGCTTCCTTTTCTGAAACCAGCCAGAGAAAGACCTCTGCTTTTAAGGGCTCATAATGATTAGATTAGGCCCTCCTGAATAATCCAGGATAATCACCCTATTTTAAGGTCAACTGATTAGTAACCTTAATTACATCTGCAAAGCCCCCTTTGCCATGTAATTATGGAATAATATTCAGATATTGTTATCTGTCCTGTGAATAGATAACATACACAGGAGTAAGACTAGGGGGTACAGGTCATGGGGACCAAAATTTCTGCCTATCATAGTGACCTTGGGTGTGATCTCTTGGATTTAGTGAACTGAAAAAACAAAACAAAACACCTATTTCATACATATGTGATATTTACAGAAACAAAGATTTTAAGATTTCCATTTTGCTTTTATTGAAGGAGTTACATATTAGTCTGAAATTCTGGGCTTCATTCAAAGGCAAGATATATTTTCCAAATGATTACTTGAAAGCTAAGAATGAGCTAAAATAACTTCTTTGGAAAACCTCCAAAAATAAAGTCCAGAAGCAGCATGGATCATTTATTCTCCCCCCATGCCCCCCATCTCCTCTGTCACCATGTCCATTTGAAAGTTTTCTAAATCCTTTTGATTAAATGCTGGAGTGTGAAGCTAATGGACACCATTAGGGCAGTGATAATGCCAGACTATACTTGGTGTTTTTTCCTCCAGAAAGCACCTCTCCAAGCAATGCCATTTAAAAATAATATTTGAACCATGTGTAATTTGAAGAAAATGAATACTTAAGAAATAACACAGATACCTTATAATTTTCCAGTCAAAACCTGTCAAACAGAAGTTCTCACATACTGCAATTTTTTTCATAGTAATTCACTCAAAAGTTTTTCTTTTTTCCACTTTGCCCTTTGAAAAAGCTCATTGAGAATTACACTCTTCTATAAGTTATTGGAAATAGATGTGGTCTTTCACTCTGTGTACTCTCCAAAGAACATCTTGGCATTGAACAATGACAATAAGGATGGAAAAATGGGAAACCAAATCTAGTTCTACAGTTTCTAAGATTTAAATGCACCATTTTTTAAAGGTTGGCACCCTTCATAGGCATGCTGTTTCTTGGTAGTACAAAGAGAACAAATAATAACCTTAATTTTTCTAGAACATAAAAATGGGAAAATCCATTTTAATTAGTGCAGACAAATATGAATGACTAGAGCAATGCAGGATGTGTATTTTATTTTCATAGTTTTACCAGTTGCACAGGAATAAAAGATCCTGAGTTCAGTATAATGGATCGGCTTTTATATGGACAATCGACTCAGTTAAAAATTTTGCTGGGTAAAACAATCCACATGTGCTGCCCAGGGCCATATGCACTAGGCTGTTTTGTGCAACCCATAAGGAGTAAGTAGATTGTGACTGTAGCTCTATGTGATGTAACTTCTGCACAGTGGTCCAGCTTTCACTGAGAGTAGAAATTTTTCATGTTCCTATGTATTCATTTGAGAAAAATTAGAAAATACAGATAAGCAAAAAGAATATAAAATAATTCCACCACTTTTCCTCATGCTAAATATACCATTTTTTGTTGTGCATATATAGATAAATTAAGCTATGTACTATGTCATATATATGTGTGTGTGTATATTTATATATATGTATATGTATATGTATGTTAAAAACTGTTGCCATTGCAGTCTCTGTGACAACTAGGATCACTGATGATAATCACAATTTCATAAACCCTTGGCATTTGCAAGTATTTGACTGTGACTGTTCAAATTGAGTACTCCAGCAATCCCTGTGCTCATCCAGCATTTCAGCATTTTCCAACGAGACTGAAAGTACAAAAATGGGTCAGTGGCTAAATAGGAGCTCAGATCTAATGATCAGTTCACGGTAGTATTTTTGGATTTCCCCATTCAGACCTCTGGGGATCTGTCTCCTGTGAAAACTTGATTCCATGGGGCTTTCACATATCACTTCCCACGGTCCTCAGAGGCTGATAGGCATCACTGATGGAAAACAGACAAAGGCTAGTTAAGTCATTCAAAAGATCAGCCAAGACTAGAATCAACACCCTTAACTCCCAGTGTGCTGCTCCTCTTGTTCTTTTATTTCACCCCTCTGCCCCAGCAAAGAGACTATTGTACAAATATTTGCTTGCTTTATGAGACCAAGGAAACCTACTCTGAAGTGAATAAAATGCCAACTTTCACACCTCAGCATTTCCATCAGAAAACATTTAACTTCCATGAATAATGTCTAAGCATATTTTGAAAGCAAATCTTTAAAAATCCTATACAACTTGAACATAAAAATATTTTATGCAAGTCTCTTTAAATTTTTTATCAAGAGAATGAATAGATGAGTCATGAACAAAAAGTAATTTTATACAATAAATACAACAGTACTTAGACTGTTAAATGAGAGGAGTGATGCCCTTCAACGGAGTTGCTATGAAAGGCCTGTTTTTGTTGCTATGATGCTGTAATTGCCTCCACTAATTTGAAATTCCACATAGCTTCAGGATCAGTTCATAATGTCCACTAGGAAAATAATCCCATTACCTCATAGGCTCATTCTTTGTTAACCAACTATATTATCCAACTTGAACGCCTATTTCATTGGCTCCACATAACTTTGATCTCTTAAAAATAAAACAGGAACAATGCTTCCATGGAGATGATTTGCTAGGACAGAGGTGTTCAAAGCAATGCGCACCAGGCCTTCAAAACAATTCTAAAAGAGAAGCTACAAAAACGACCTGAGCAAAGGCAGCATTACCTTTGAGAATAAATGAATATACATTCCAATGTGACTACTTTGGAAGAGATGGAAAATCATTTGGATATTGAGTTGTGGCATGTTGCTCAGCCTATTTGTTTATCCAGGATGCAAGATTTCCGCCATGCTTTTCACCTGCCAAACAATGAGAATTTCTTTGCCCCTAGAAAATATGAGTAGCTGCTCTTTTGGAAGTATCATAAAGATTAAATAATTGAACAACAGGGTTGTATTGGAGCAATATAATTTCTGCTATGTTTAGTCATAGTTGTTTTTAAAGTTTCTTATTTTTCTTTGTAAACAATAGAAGTTTGTAAATGAAGTACATCTAGAGAATCAAAAGTCAGTCTTTCTTGGATGCACCTGCAGTCTGTAGAGGAGGGAGAGAGACAGGCAAAGTGGAATGGAGTGGAAAGGCAATTGAGCAGAATGGAGAAATAGAGATGTTCTCCTTTTTCCACCCCTTCCAGCTGCATGCATCTGACTATGCCTTTAAATATAGCTTGTGATGGTTAATTTCATGTATCATATTGGTTAGGTTATGGTGTCTAGTTGTTTTATCAAGCAATCACTGGCCTGATTGTTACTGTGATGGTATTTTGCAGATGGATTGGCTTCCATAGTGAGTTGATTGCATCTATGGCTGATTGGGATCTACAATAAACAATCAGCACTGAGTGGAGTCTCTCCTCCAGTCAGAGGTCTCAAAGAACTGTGGATTCCACCAGTCAGAAAGGAGAATTTCTGCCTCTTCTTCAGCCAGCCAGCTTTTCCTGGAGAATACAACTTCACCTTGATTGGAGTTTCTAGCTTGTGGCCTGCCCTACAGAGCTTGGACACGCCAGATTTCAGAATCACTTTTATCCCCCGCGTTTGCCGCCTACCCCACGAATTTGGATTTCCCAATCCCTGTGGTCATGTGAGCAAATTCCTATACTAAATCTCTTAATGTATACATAATATCTATGTATCTATGTATATATTATATATAATCCTGTCAGTTCTGTTTCTCGGGAGCCCTGACTAATATATTATCTTTTCTTTCCTGGTTAGGACAAAGTACAGACCAAGGGCTGATGTTAGAAGTCTTTGATGGCAATAGTTAGAGTAAATTATTCTAGGAAGCCCTTGAAATTCTTATTAAAAGGTATGTAGGTGGGCAGTAGAAGGATATGTGAGTAAGGGCAATTAAAGTGCAATTCTGTACCTACATACAAAAATAAGGAAAATGAGAGTATTTGTGTGATTTGTACTTTCTATGCTGATTAGTAAAGACAGAAGGTAATGAATACTTAAAGAACATTAAAAGATATCTGAAATGTTTTTAAAGAAAAGGGAATATTCATGTATAAATATAATATTGGTTTTTACCACAATATATAGTGATTATTTACTTGGAGAAGATGCACTCATGTTGAGATTGTTTTTTATTAAAAATGACTTCACTTAAATAGCTGAAAGGATAAATAATAGCAAATAATTAAATAAATGATAAAACTACTAAATGTTTTTCTGGAATACAAAGTCTTCTATCACCATCCTAAATAGTAATAGACATAGATTTGTAGAGTGATTGGTTTATTTCATAGTCATCTTTTTCTTATATACCTTATTTTACTACCCAGTTTACTTTTTTTTTTTTTTGACCATAACCTCAAGATTTTATTGTCATAACAAAAGAAAGCTTAGAACTGGATCACTTGGCCCTTTCTCTTCTTATCTCCTCCTAATTCAAAGTGTTTGCATCTTTTAATAGCCAACATTCTCTTAGATCTGCAGTTGGGCTCAACACATTCAAGCCTCAGCACAATCTTCTTTGTGGTTTTAGCCTTCTTCCGGAAAACTGGCTTAGTCTGCCCACCATAGCCACTCTGCTTCCTGTCATAACGTCGCTTTCCCTGGGCATATAGAGAATCCTTGCCCTTCTTGTACTGTGTCACTTTGTGGGGTTGGTGCTTGCCGCACTTCTTACAGAAAGTCCGGCAGGTTTTAGGAACGTTCACCATGTCTACGTGAGCGCTATCAGCACGAAAAAGCTACCCAGTTTACTTTTAACTTCAGATAAAGTATACTACAACTTGGCTTATAAAATAAGGTATAATATGTATGTGTATGTGTGTATAGTTCTTTTTCATTTTTTGTTAAATGTTAAAACCTTTGTTTCTCTAAAGGGGGCTGAATTGCAAGTCCTGTAAATATATTACTTTACGTAAAACTCTACCTTATATTGACTAAAGGTCATCATACTTGGGGGAATATTTAAAACAGAGGAACTTTTGCATGTGTGATTAGATCCTCCTCTTTATTTCTTATGGTGTTTATAATGAAACAGCCAAAACCGTCATTTAATTGGCCTTTCTGTAAAACATATCATCTGTGTTCTACTTCTTGAAGTGCTCTTAATTAGATAGGCAACCTCAGGGAAAAAAAAAAAAAAAGGCAATGGAAATATCCAATCATCAAACTTAAGGAAGGTATTACACAGTGAACCAAAGGAAGATATCTTTCTGGATAAAAATAGCAGTAACTCTCTTAGTATGACATAGTTACTTAAAGGAACTTAATATCTTTAGGATTGAAGAATACAAAGAAATTCAGATTCAGAGCATTCAAAGAACATTACAGCAATTTCCTGAACTAATTGGCTTTGCTTTTCTCCAAGCAAGACTTAAGTGGAATATTTCATATCGAGCCTGGGTTTGAGAACTAAGAGTCTGGACCAGAGAATTAGGACATAAAGAATTTTCACACCTGCACAAAGAATTTAACAAGGCACCAAATCAACAAAGTGAATTCAACTGATGTAGATTGGTTCTCCTTATGCCATAAACACACATAACATGTTGAGTAAAACAGCAACTAGTGATGATAATAATAGTGATGATGATGATGATAATAATGATAATAATAGTGATGATGATAATGATAGACTCTGAGCTTTAAAAAACAACCCATGTGCAAATAAAGAGGGAACTCAAAGCCAGAACCACAGGAGAACAGGAAATATGGACTTATTCTGTAGGTAGTTTGAGGGGAGCTATTGCATAAAGCATGGAGGATTGGATAGCTGCCCTATTCATGGAAAGGGGCTTTGGGAAAACCAGGGAAACAGCAAGAAAGCTTGCTGGGTGCCAGAGTTGTATGGTGGGTTAGAAGAAAAAGTCAGGTACATGAAGTCAAATCCCTGAATTTTACCTTTTTTACTATTAGAGTGTTGGAACCCAAGTTGAGAAATTATTAATGAAACTGGTTCAGATGCTTTTGGAGTCCTCAGAGAAGCAATTGTTAAACCACTCTCTATGGATACATCCATAAATCAGAGCCCTTGAGACATCTAGAAAATACTATGCCTACTAAAAATGAACTCATAATGAAAATTTTACATGATGTGAGAAAATTATGCATCATTAGAGAAAATGAGCTGATGCAAGAAATGAGAGAATTAGTACCCACTGAGTGGAGAATATAGAACAATCTGAAAGATTTTATGTTATACATATATTTAAAACACTTATGGAACTTAATGGAAGAATAGAAACCCTAATACATTAACTGATGGTGTACAAAAAGAACATGTAATTTTGAAAAAAGTCAAAACTTGTAGAAATAAAAAAATATTTATTAAAATTATAAAATTAGTAGATGGCTTAAGCATTAGATTAGGTACAATAAAGAGATAATTAGCAAACAAGATCTGGGGAAGTCACTCAACATGGTGACCCAAAAGATAACAAGACATAAAGTATGGAAGAGCAGCTAAGTGATAGGGGAGAGAGAATGAGAAGACCCGACATTTACCTAAAAGGAGTTTTACAAAAAACGAAAATGGAAAGACAGAGCAGAGGCAATAATTGAAGATATAATGGCTGCTATTTTTCCAGAATAAAAGATATTTATGATACCCCATATTGAAGAAGCACACAGGTTCTAAGGAGTATGAAATATATTTACATGTAGATACTCTATGATGACAACTACAGAATCATTGAAGGCATAGAGAAAACTGTAAGAGCAACCAGAGAAAAAAAGGCTGATAGCAGATAGCTTATCAGCAGTATATCCCAGGGGAAAAGGGGATACCGTTTTGAAAGTTCTGAGGGAAAATTAACTTAGAATTCTATATCAAGTGAAACTATAATATAAGAGTAAAGGTAAATTATACACATTTGCAGATGAACAAAAACAGAGAACTAAGACCTAAAGACCCTTGCTGCACAAACTTGAAAAGGATGTGTTTTAGGAGGAGGGAAATTGAACTCTGAAGGAAGGAATTGGAAGCAAGAAGCAAAGGAAAGCTAAGAAAGTGCTAAACATACTGGTAAATCTGGATAAGCACTCATAAAAATAAGATTTATTTGAGTGGCAGTTAAAATTAAGGTGGTAGCAAAGGATTCCACAGTAATGTCATGGAAGACAAGGGGTGGAAAAAAGGAAGATTGGAGCATGTATTGTTCAGGAGGTATATTAATTTTAGACTTTGTTAAGTCATATATACATGCTAAAAATGTAAAGGTAATGATTGAAAATTAGAAGAAAATCAAATCACCAAATGAGTAGCAGGAGAAAGGGAATTAAGACATTATATCAGACAGTTATAGGAAAGAGAGGAGAACAAAAACAGAGTAAAGGGGTCAGATGGTTATACAGGTGAATTTTACCAAACTTTCATAGAATGCAGTATCCTAGTTCACTCCAATTACAACAGCAGCAATAAACTACTATAAAATATAAAAGAAAATACACTATTGCCACAATAGCAACCAAATTGATGAAGTATCTAACGATTGACTTTCAACAATGTGTACAATAGTTTTACAGAAAAAATACTCAGTGTATATTAAAGGACATAAAAAGAGATCTAATTGGAGAGAGAAAGCATGTTCAAGGATAATGCAACCTTAAATATAAAGATGCCAATCCTCCTGAAATTAGTCTATACATTGAATACGATCTTAATCAGAATTCCAGGGAGGTTTTCTTCTGTCTGTTTGTTTTATACACAGATTAGGAAACTATTCTAGTATATACACCACATGAAGAAAAATAAAGTTGAATCCCTGTAGTCTAGATAGCTTAAACTGCTCAGTGAAAAAGATGTAACCATAGATGAAAATGTAGGGGAATATCTTTGTGGTCTAGGGTAAAAGAGGCCGCTTAGAGAAGTTCCTGAAAGCAGTCTATAAGATAAAAAATTGATAGAGTTTTCTACCAAGGACATTATAGACAAAGCTAACAGAGAGAATGAAGACTGGAAGAATTTATTTGCAATGTCTAAAATTGTCAAGAGATCAGTAACAAAAACTATAAACACTGAGAAAATACAGAAAATCAATAGAAAAGGAGGTAAAACACATGGATAGGCAACTCATAGAAGGGGAATGCTGAATGGCAAATAAATATATGAAGAGAGAGTGCTCAAATAATCAGAATGCACTAATAATCTGAAAATTATAAATGAAGACAATGAGATATCATTTTACAACAATCCATTTACAAAAACTAGACAAGTGGCTCATCTACAGTGTTAACAAGGAAGTAGGGAGACAGAAAGTCTTCTGCACTACTGGTGAAAGTTCAAAGTTTCCAGCTGTTCTGGAAAGCAATCAACACTCAGTTCTCAATGAAATTACATGTACAAATATTCTATTCCTCAACAATGCTACTCCTGAGAGATATTCTTTCTCTTGTCCATAAGGGGACACATATAAGGATGTTTTTTATGGTGGTGTTCGAGGTAGTAGAAAGTGGAGGCAACCTGGGGTTCTCCAACCTTGGGGAATGGGTAAGTAATATGTAGTGATTGCATACTATGAAATGATTCAAAGCATTTAGGACAAACAAATAAGATGTACATATAGCAACATGAATAGATCTTAAAGACCATATTGGATGAAAAATGCAAGAAACAAAGATTTAGAGAAAAATGCTATTTATGTAAATTGGAAATACTTATTCAAAACACAATACATCTTTTACAAGCACGTTAAGCATATTAAGGGTGCATGCCAATTACATGACAGCAGGTGATATATGAGGCAGGGAAATGGGAAAATACAAAAATAAAGTGTGCACAGCTGATGATAATTTGCTGTAAACTAAAAAATGTGATTAATGCAATACTGTCCTTGAAATCCAAATCAAATTATGGAAAAAATAAAATAATATGAAAGAAATAAATTCAAATATATCAGTAATTATAATATGTGCAAAAAGATTAAATTTGTCTATTAAAATACCGAGAACTTCAGACGAAAGAAAAACTTGTGGGTTTTTTTTTTTTTTTTTTTTTTTAGAAGAGACATAGGTAAAACCTAATGACAGAAAGGTTGAAAGTAAAGAGATGGAAAAAACACATACCAGACAAACACTAACTGAAAGCAATCTGGTATAACAATATTAATATAAACCTAAATAGATTTAAGTTGCAGAGCAATATCAGAGGTAAAAAGGGTGATTTCTGATAAAAGTGACAGTTTTCCAGGAGGTGCTAACAATTACAAGGATAAATTGATAAATTGCATATTCATAATGAGAGATTTAATAGATGACTCTCTGAAACAGGTATGTAGATAAAACAAATTAGTATATAGAAAAGTTGAAAAGACGTTTAACAAGCTTGACTTAAGATACAGATAGATATAAAGGTACAGAAATACAGATATATCCCTGCCCCTTAAAACTATAGAGAATGTATGTTCTTTTCAAGCATAGTGAAATATTTATAAATACTGATCGCATACTAAGTAAAAAATGAAGTCTATATATTCCTAAAAATGGCTCTGACCATAGTAAAATAATATTTTGGACTAAAAACATAAAAGATGGAAAAGTAGTCATTTAAAAATACTCAAAAGCAAACAACACTGTTTATATGGAAACTGAAAAATAATATGCCTAAAGCTAAAATGGTGATTCCATGAAAGGGCTTTTCTGTTTTTGAATAGTGGATTAGGTCAAGGACACTAAAGAATACAAAAGACATAATGGAGTCTACATAAGAATAAGCAAACCTTTATGTTATTTGGTCCTCCAAACAATCCTGAGGTCAATGTTTCTATTCCCATTTTTTCCAAATGAGGAAACTGAAGTCAAATAAGGAAGCAACCTGCATAGAATCACACCACTTACAAGCTGTGGAAAAAAGATTCACATCCATTTTCTTTCATTTTGGAATAGAGAGATACACAGATAGAAGAAATTAACCTCTAAAGAGAGGAGAGGGAATGGCTAATCCATGTGCGAAATGCAAGGGAAGGAGGTGTGGTGGGTCTTAGTCATTCATAGGCCGACTCTTCTGGGAGGCGAGTGACCTCATTAAGGAATTGGTCTAGGTAATCAGGCTTCCCCAGAGGAGAGAATAGCTTACCTCTTGTTTCTAAAAGCATTCTGTAAACTATAAATCGTGTAACAAATGTTTGGTATTACCGTTATTGTTATATGTTGCCCAGAGTCCTTGTGCTTCTTGGAATCATTATAAAAATTCAGATAATTTTAGTAATGAATTTTCAAATAACATAATTTATGCCAGAAGGGTAGCATAAGAACCTAACTTAGGAGTTTTTACTTATGTCCCTGGACTACAGAATAAAATAAGTCAACACACATGAAATTTTAAAGTAAGAATTTATGTGTACTACCAACATAGGGCTCAACCCGGGGTATCATTGACAGTGAGGGTTTTGTGGGAAATCAAGCTTGAGACCTGCCTGAAAGAAAACAGAAACAAACATAAAGGTACAAATTTGCAGGGGGGTCTATACTTATTATTAATTTTTCCACTGTTAAGAAAAATTATACAAAACTTGGAAATAATATGAAAGCATGACTACATGTCCTTTCAGTGTCATACTGGACAATTTAATTCTCTAGGGCAGCACAGCCCAAAAGAATTTTCTGTGGTGATGGAAATATTCTATAAACTTGTACTGTCTAATATAGTGGCCATTAATCACATGTGGTTTTTACTCCTTTGAATGTGGCCAGCGTAGCCAAGGAACTGAATTTTTTATTTAGCTTACTTTTAATTAATTTAAATTTAAATTTATGTAGCCACATGTGGCTGGTGGCTCCCGAATTGGACAGTGTAGCTCTAGGAGAATGTACTTTTCTTTGCTTGACCTACTATTTATTATTGATTAGGGTCCAGGCTCTGTGAAATTACATGTTTATTTGTAGAAAACTGACAAAATGCAAAAACTTATCTCGTAGAGATGGAAATGATTTCTGTCTGGTAGAAAGATAACCCCCCAAATTACAGTTTTCTAGTCCTGCAGACATTAACCAATACCTAACACAGCCATCTTACTGCAGTCTCTGAAATTCTTCTTTGAACCAGATTTACCATTTTGTTGGTTCTTTCATTAATGAAATACATCTCTGATGCATATTCAATCCATATTTATAGTCATGGTTTTTACCTTTTTTGAAAATTATATTTTTATCCCACTTAATGCTACAGTAGAGATAAATATCTTTATCTCTCCCTTTACCAGCAGATGGATTTTCTTTTAGCTCACCTTTTCATCTGGTGTAGTTCTTTTAAATGTCCTAATTTAAGGCTCCCCTTTGAATGGGCCCAAGGTTTAACCTCCTGTCCTACCACACAGCCATTAATCTCCAAAGCTCTAGGTTTGTGGTATTAACTTTTACTCCCACAGAAGCTTTGACTTCAGAATTTGCCTATTCAGAGTTGGTTCAGCTTATTGTTATTCTTTTTGGCCTTTGGAGATTTCTCTTCTTTTTCTTGTTAGCTCAGGAATGCATTTAAAAGGATGTTTGCTTTATTCTATCCAACATCTGGACCTTCTGTGGCAGGTTGGCTTTTCAGAATTTCTAGTCTGACAGGTGGATATTCTCAACATATTGTTCATACTGCAGTCATAATGAAATTTCCAAAATGTGAATCGGACCATGTCTCAATTTACTGTTCAAAACTCATCAGTAGCTTCATCTACTATTACAATAAGGTCCCACATCCTTTCAATGGTCTACCAGGCCCTGTATGATCTGGAGACTTCTCTTTCCTCACCTTATACCTTTTTCTTCCTCCCTTTCCACACTTCAGCCTGAGCCTCCTTTACTTCCTTGAAGATAATATGCCTTCCAGCCTCAAAACTTTCACATATGCTATTTTCTCTCCTTTGATCCCTTTCCTTGAATCTATCTGGTTAACTCTCCTTATGGAATGTGAGCTTCATGAGGGAGGAATCATGTCTGTATGTTCACTGCTGTATGCTCCATGCTAGAGTGGTAGGCACTTCACAAATATCTGATAGGAATCATTCAGTGAATGAATGCTCAATGAATGAGTGCCTTATCCTCCTTTTCACACTTGCTTCTCTCCTGTGTTCCATGTTCTTTTGAATAGTATTATGGATTCTGTCTTTCTGACAGATTGGGAGTCATTCTTGTCTCCTCTGTCTACTTTATTTCCACTGCTAATTGATCAGCTTCCCAAATATCTACCAAAAAATCATCCTTTCATTTTAGTCTTGCTACAATGGAACTGCCTGAGTTCATTATTAATTGCTTAGATTCTCACATATACATCCTAATTGATTTCCTTGCTGTATCTTAGCTCCTCCAAGCAAATCTGATGGTTACTTTCCTTCTTAAAATCCTTAAATGAGTCCCCATTAATGCCTTAGTTTGATATATAAATTTCTCTGTCATCTTTCTTCATCTCCCTCCACTCCCCTATTCTACATGCGTCCCAAGCTCTAGCTGCTTTTAATAAACATTCATAAGGCACCTACTATATGGCAGGTATTGTTACATGCATTATCTCAATTAATCCTCAGAAAATACCCTGAATTTGTATTTTCCAAATGAGAAAACAGAGATAAAGAAGGGAGAAGTGGCTTGGCCCCAAGGTTATGTATCTAATCTACGGTATAGCCAGGACCAGAAGCCAGGTCTTCAGAAGCCTAGAACTCAAGTTCTTTCCACCAGTGTTTTGCCAGGAAAAAAGTTGAAGAACCTCTTGGGGAAGAAAGAAATCTGCCATGGAGTCACCAAGGTAAATGGCAAGATGCTCTCATCATGGATATAAAAAATATATGTCAATTAACAGATGCATTTTTCAAGTGCCCTGAAAAGCTTTGTGGTTCTTTACTGGTTTCTCCCCACTTCTTCCTTTCCTATTCCATGCAAGTAGAATTAACAAATAGTCCTTTAGAGCCAAACTCAGACTTATCCCAGCCCTGGGCTGAACTGGAAGACAGGCTGTGTATTAGTAATTTTGACTCATCTTTTGGTGAGGTTCGGAGTTATTTTCCTAGACTTGCAATCTCATGGTCCAGTTATTACTGCTTGGTTCCTGTGTTGTTTTCCTCTTGTCAGTCATACCTAGAAGGAGCTCCTCCAAGTGGGAGCAATCTCTCTCCCCTTCTTCTCTAGGATCTGCCAGATCCCAGCCCTAAACATTGATTCTCAGAGTTGGATCCTGATACTCTGAACTAATCTGTCTATTTAGTCCTTCTCATTTTCCCTCCTAAGTAACTTTTTTTTTCAATAATTATTTTTATTTTTTAAAAGATACTTAGATTACATAAATGTTACACAAAAAATATAGGGATTCCCATGTACCCCACTCCCCACATCCCCCACAACTTCCCATATAAACAACATCCTTCATCAGTGTGGCACATCCATTGCAATTGATAAACACATCCTGGGGCATTGTCACTGATCATGGACCACAGTTCACCCTGTAGTCTCCTCTCTCCCACACAGTTCTGCATGTTATGGGATGATATACAATGGCCTATTTCTGTCGCTGCAATGTCATTCAGGATGATTCCCAAGTCCCGAAAAAGCCCCCGTTTCACGACTATTTTTCCCTCTCCCCGCCCCCAGAGCCTCCAGTGGCCACTGCGTCCACATCAATGCTGTAATTTCTTCCATTGCTAGAATCACAATATGTCCACAGTAGAATACCAGTAAGTCTACTCTAGTCCATAGTTCATTCCCCAGTCCTGAGGATTCTGGGATGGTGATGTACACTCCACCTCTAATTGAGGGGGGGCTTCGATCCCATACAGCCGATGGATGGGACTCTCTTGCTTGCAGTTGTAGGCTCTCTTGTTTCCTTAGTATGGTGGTTGTCAATCCTCACCTCCTTGTTAGTTGTCCTAGGTGAGTCCAATGGACTGGAGAGTAGGTATTGCAACTCCGCTGAGGTTCTGGGCCCAGCTGGCCCATGGACAGCTCAAAGACTCGTGTCTCTTGGACGTACATCTACAAACTCCAGCACCAAGTGTAGATTTAAATAGAAGGGACAGATGAGCCATGTGTAGGGAAGACATAATTGAGTCCAATTCTGTCACTCTCAGGAGCACAAACTCCAAAGTAGGGCCCACTGGCAAGGCACCAAACTCCGGAGCTATCTGCCCTGACCATAGGACCTGGGTTTCTCCAGAGCCCTCAGGAGCCCCACTATTTGGGGTAGTATCCACCTAAGTAACTTTTGAATTCTTCATTTCCTCTCCAGTCTCCTAACTG
>JAQZBX010025279.1:0-29644 GCA_029593785.1 Cabassous unicinctus | reverse complement strand
TGGATGTGCAGATCCAGGAAGCAAAGCACACCCCAAACAGTATAAATCCCAACAGGCCAACTCCAAGACATATACTTGTCAAAATGTCCAATGCTCAAGACAAAGAGAAATTACTCAAGGCAGCAAGAGAAAAGAGAACCATCACATACAAGGGAAGCACAATAAGATTAAGTGCTGATTTCTCAGCTGAAACCATGAAAGCAAGAAGACAGTGGTATGACATACTCAAAATACTAAAAGAAAAAAACTTCCAGCCACGAATTCTCTACACAGCAAAACTGGCATTCAAAAATGATGAAGAGTTTAAAATATTGACAGATAAATAGACATTAAGAGAGTGTGTCAATAAGAAACCTGCACTTCAAGAAATGCTAAAGGAAGTTCTACAAGTTGAAAGGAAAAAACAAGGGAGAGAGAGTTGGAGGAGAGTTTAAAAGCAACTAACAAGACAAAAAACAAAAACAAAACAACATATGACATACATTAACCCAAAGAAAAATGGCTGAAGTAAGAAATTCGTTACGAGTAATAACACTGACTGTTAATGGACTAAATTCACCTATCAAGAGACACAGATTGGCAGAATGGATAAGGAAATATGATCCATTTATATGATGTCTACAAGAAACCCACCTTCGACCCAGGGATTCAAGGAGGCTTAAAGTAAATGGCTGGAAAACAATTGTACAAGCTAACAATAGCCAAAAATGGGCAGGAGCAGCTATTCTAATGTCAGACAAAATAGACTTTAAATGTAAATCTATTGTAAGAGACAAAGATGAACCCTATATATTAGTAAAAGGGGTAATCTCTCAAGAAGAGAAAACAATCATAAACATTTATGCACCTAATCGGGGTGCCTCAAAGTACATGAAGCAAACCCTGGAAAAACTAAGTGGAGAAATAAATGCCTCTACAATTATAGCAGGGGACTTTAACACACCATTATCATCATTAGACAGAATATCTAGACAGAGAATCACAAAAGAAACAAAGGCTCTCAACAATACATTAGAGGACCTAGACTTAATAGACATAGACATAACACTACACCCAAATACAGCAGGATTTACATTCTTTTCAAGTGCACATGGAACATACTCCAAGATAGACCACATGCTAGGCCACAGAACAAGTCTCAATGAATTCAGAAAGATGGTGATTATAAAAAGTAATTTCTCTGAACACAACAGAATGAAATTGGAAATCACTAAGGGCCAGAGAAACAGGTTAGGCAAAAGGATATGGAAATTAAACAACACATTCTAAGACAAACATTGGGTCAAAGAGGAAATCTCAAAAGACATCAGCAACTATCTTGCAACTAATAAAAATGACAACACAACATATCAAAACCTATGGGATGCAGTGAAAGCAGTCCTGAGAGGGAAGTCCATAGCCATAAATTCATACATTAAAAAAGAAATAAGAGCTAAAATTGAAGACCAAACTGCACACATGGAGGAATTGGAAAAACAACAGCAAACTGAACCAAATGGAAGTAGAAAGAAGGAAATAACAAAGATTCAAGCAGAACTAAATGAAATAGAGAATAAGAAAGCACTAGAAACAATAGACAAAACCAAAAGCTGGTTCTTTGAGAATATCAATAAAATTGACAAACCCTTAGCGAGACTAACAAGGAAAAAGAGAGAACAGATTCAAATACACAAAATAAGGAATGAGTAAGGGGATATCACTACTGACCCCACCGAAATAAAGAGTATCATAAGAGGATACTTTGAAAAATTATATGCCAACAAGAAGGATAATTTAGAGGAAATGGACAAGTTTCCAGAAACTCATAAACAGCTACATTGATGAAAGAAGAAATTGATGAACACAACAGTCCAATTACAAGTAAAGAAATAGACTCAGTCATCAAAAACCTCGCAACTAAGAAGAGCCCAGGACCAGATGGCTTCAGAGCTGATTTCTACCAAACATTCTGGAAAGACCTATCTTGAATTCTGCTTAAGCTCTTCCAAAAAATAGAAGTAGAAGGAATATTGCCTAACTCATTCTACGATGCTAATATTACCCTAATACCAAAACCAAACAAAGATACCACAAGAAAGGAAAATTACAGACCAATTTCTCTAATGAACATAGATGATAAAATCCTTAACAAAATACTTGCTAAACACATTCTACAACATATCCAAAGGATTATACAGCATGACCAAGTGGGTTTCATCCCAGGTATGAAAGGATGGTTCAATATAAGAAAATCAAATAATAAATAGATTGAAAGAAAAAAATCACATGATCATCTCTATAGACGCAGAAAAAGCATTCGACAAAATGCAGCACTCTTTCCTGATAAAATACTACAAAAGATAGGAAGAGAAGGAAACTTTCTGAATATGATAAAGGGTATATATGAAAACCCCAAAGCCAACATCATTTTCAATGGTGAAATCCAAAAAGCCTTCCCTCTGAGATCACGAATAGACAAGGATGCCCACTATCACCACTCCTATTTAACATTGCCTTGGAAGTACTTGCCTGAGCACTGCAGCAAGAAAAGGACATAAAAGGCATCTAGATTGGAAAGGAAGAAGTGAAAATTTCATTATTTGCAGACGACATGATCCTATACATAGAAAGCCCTGAGAAATCTACAACAAAGCTTCTAGAACTTATAAATGACTTCAGTAATGTTGCGGGCTACAAGATCAATGTTCAAAAATCAGTAGCATTTCTGTACACCAATAATGAGCAATCTGAGGAGGAAATCAAGAAAAAATACCATTTACAATAGTAACTAAAAGAATCAAATACCTAGGAATAAATTTAACTAAAGATGTAAAGGACTTATATACAAAAAACTACACAACACTGTTAAAGGACATCAAAGAAGACTTAAACAAATGGAAAAATATTCCCTGTTCATGGCTAGGAAGACTAAACATCATCAAGATGTCTATCCTACCCAAACTAATCTATAGATTTAATGCAATCCCAATAAAAATCAACACTGTATTTTTTAAGGAACTGGAAAAACTAACCACAAAATATATTTGTAGAGGTAAGAGGCCCTGAATAACCAAAGACATATTGAAAAAGAAAAATGAAGTTGGAGGTATCACATTACCTGACTTAAAGCATACTACAAAGCAACAGTGATCAAAACTGCATGGTATTGGCACAAGGATAGACCTACTGACCAATGGAACCGAATAAAGAGTTCTGATATAGATCCTCACATATATGGTCATCTGATATTCAACAAGGCCACCAAGCTCACTCAGTTGGGAAAGAATGGCCTCTTTAACATATGGTGCTTGGAGAACTGGATATCCATATCAAAAGAATGAGAGAAGAATACCATCTCACACCTTATACAAAAATCAACTCCAGATGGATCAAAGATCTAAATATAAGAGCCAAAACCATAAAGACCTTGGAAGATAATGTAGGGAAGCATCTACAGGACCTTGTAATAGGAAATGGTTTCATGAACTTTACAGCCAAAGCACAAGCAGTAAGAGAAAAAATAGATAAATGGGATTTCATCAAAATTAAAAACTTCTGCACCTCAAAGGATGTTATTAAGAAAATAAAAAGACAGCCTACCCAATGGGAAAAATATATGGCAACCATGTATCTGATAGGATCCTAATATCCTGCATATATAAAGAAAGCCTACACCTCGAAAATGAAAAGACAAACAACCCATTTAAAAAATGGGCAAGTGACCTGGAAAGACACTTCTCCAAGGAAGAAATACAAATGGCTAAAAAGCACATGAAAAAATGCTCGACATCACTAGCTATTAGGGAAATGCAAATCAAAACCACAATGAGATACCATCTTACACACATCAGAATGGCAGCCATTAAAAAACAGCAGAATATCAGTGTTGGAGAGGATGTGGAGGAATAGGAACCCTCATCCACTGCTGATGGGATTGTGGAATGGTCCAGCCACTGTGGAGGACAGTTTGGTGATTCCTCAGAAAACTAACCGTAGATCTTCCATATGATCCAGCAATTCCACAGCTGGGTATATACCCAGAAGAATTGAAAGCAAAGACACGAACAGATATATGCACACCAATGTTCATAGCAGCATTGTTCACAATTGCCAAAAGTTGGAATCAGCCCCGGTGCCCATCAACAGATGAATGGATAAACAAAATGTGGTACATACATACAATGGAATATTACTCAGCTGTTAGAAGGAATAAAGTGCTAACACATGGAATAACATGGATGAATCTTGAAGACCTTTTGTTGAGTGAAGCCAGCCAGATATTGAAGGATGAACAGTTTATGACCTCATTGATTTGAATTGAGGAAAGTTAGCAGTTTCTGAGAACCACTGACTGAAAGATAGGCTAACAAGGGAGAGAGAGAGAAGGGTATGTTGCGAACCATCACCCATATGGACATAATCTATGGTAAATTGAAAGAGTATAGTTACATAGTGAAGGATAGGACAGGTGGGTAGAGATTTTACTGGGTTTAGTGGTGCAAGGTTAACAGGTGGGTAGATTAGGAAGGGCAGGTTGGAATACCCAGGGCATGTAACTATGAATCTTGTCATCCCATGAGCCAAGACAGGGGAGAGTCATATGTCCCAAGGGGTGGGGAGGAAGGAACAGAAAAGATCAAATGGGATATTTAGTGGTCATGAGAAATATTCTTCATTACCTTACAGTAATGGACACAGGACATGGTAAATATTATCAAAAATTATTAAACTGTAAAGTCTAAATTGAAAACTATACTGTAAACCATTGACAATTTTTAGTTGCTATATTTTACTATCTGTATAACAGTTATAACAATGCTAACATCCATAAAAAAAATAAATAAATAAAAGGCTTAATATGGGGTGGGGAAGGGGGAGGGAGGTTGGGTATGTGGGAGTCTCTAGTATTCCGTGTGTGACTTTGCTGTGACCTAAAACTTCTTTGAAAATTAAATCAAAATTTGGGACACACTGGGGAATGAGAGGGGGAAGGGGTCACGGTACACTGAACATCCGATAATACAGTGATAAAAGGAAAAAAGAATAATTTCTTCTAAAAAAGGATTTTTTTTTGTTTTTTTTTCCATTTTTTCTAATGTCCCAATCCGCTAATTATATTTTATTTTTAGCTAAGTTTCTTTTTTTTCTCTTCTGAGTTTCCTTGTACTTATCTCTTGCATTTAAGCTTATCATTATTATTTCTTTTTCCTATTAATTGTATTTTGTTATTATACGGGCTTGATGTTCAAAGAAGGTTTAGATCACAGAAGGGTTACAAGGGGAGCTGCAGAGGATCGTTGATGGGGGTTGTCTGGCATGGGGGATTCATGGGAGCAAGTCCATCTGAATATACATGAAAGATATATAAAATTGTTCAAATGATCAAGGGATGGGGCATGGTCACAGCAGGTAGACAATTACTCAATAAATGAGGGAATCTGAGTCCCAGCCTGGAGAGCTCTGCTAAATTCCCCAAGGAAGCCACAACAGTCCCCTGAGTGCAGAGGCAGTGTCTGGCAGAAGAGGATGGCCCACTGATGGGTTCTTGTTATTGAGGACTAACCTTATGAGTATTTGCTCTTGTAATTGAAACTTAGCCTACTGTTATGGGATGCCTAAGGGTTGCCACCTGAGAGCCTCCTTGTTGTTCAAATGTGGCATCTCTGTAAGCCAAACTCAGCATATGAATGCATTATCTTTCCCCCAACGTGGGACATGACTCCTGGGGATGAGCCTCCCTGGCAATGAGGTATTAATACCAAGTGCCAACTGGCAACACAATTGGAAAAAGACCTTAAATAAAAGGGGGAAAGGGTAAAGAGAAATGAGTTCACATGGCTAAGAGATTTCAAAGAGTTTCGGGAGGTCATCCCAGAGGTAATGCTTACGCACACCTCAGTAGGATCTCATACAACACCAAAGTGGATATCACCCCACAAAGAGCGACCCCTGAGGGCTCTGGAGACCCCCAGGTCCTATATAAGTGGGGATAGCCTCAGAGATTTATGCCTAATTAGTGGGCTCTTCATTGGAATCTGTGCTCCTGAGAGTGACAGAGTTGCACTCAAATAAGACCTCCCTGCACATGGTCCATCAGTCCCTTCTATTCAAACCTATATGTGATGCTGGAGTTGTTAGGTGTACTTCCAGAGACTGAAGCCTCTGTGCTACCTATGTGCCAGCTGTGCCTGGAATCTCGGTGGAGCTACAACTCCTACCCTACAGCTCAATGGACTCATCCAAGTAACCTGGCGTGTAGACGACTATGGGCAACGGCCATCCCAGGGAATGGAGAGGGCCTGCAGTTGCAGGCAGGATAATCACATTCACTGTATCCATGGGATATAAGCCCTCTCTCACTTGGAGGTGGAGTGGACATCACCATCCCAGTCCCCTCAGGATTGGGGGAAGTGCTGTGGACTAGAATGGACTTGGTGGCATTCTGTTGTAGACATATTGTGATTCAAGCAACGGAAGAAATTGTAACAGTGAGGTGGAGCCAGTGGCCACTGGACGTTTTTGGGGCAGGGAGAGGAAGGGCAGTTGAAATACAGGGGTTTTTTGGGACTTGGGGGTTGTCCTGAGTGGCGTTGCAGTGACGGATGTAGGCCATTTTGCATCAGCATATACCATGCAGAACTGTGAGTGAGAGAGTGTGGTCTATGATGTGAACTGTGGTCTATGCTTGGTGGCAAGGCCCCAGGATGTGTATATCCATTGCGGGTGCTGTGCCACACAGATGAAGGATGGTGGTGTGGGATGTTGTGGTGTGGGATGTTGTTGGAGGGAGGTGGGGAACATGGGAATCCCTGTAATTTCTGAGTAATATTTAGGTAATCTAAGCACCTTAAAAAATATATATATATATATTTAAAAAATAACATTTATGTAAACAAATGCACATATATGCATATGTATTTGTATATCATTTTACAAATATTGGTATGTATTGTGAAAAATTTGATTTTTACCCACAATAAAAAAAAATTTAAATATATTATGACCCTTACATTGTTATTAAACCAGACTTGCAAACACACCTGAATACCTTCCAATTGACTGCTGCCCTGCTCTTTCTCTTCATAAACTTATCTAATAAGCATAGTTATGGAAACAGTGTTCATTTCTCATTCTCATTCCACATTCTAGAAGCCCTGGGGTATGTTGTATGTCTTCATTGAAATAGATATTAATATGTTTCTTCAGGTAAGCAATTTTCAGCTTTTAACCTTATGTGTTTCATTGCATCTTGAGTTCTATAATCTAGAGTTATAAAAAATAAAAAAAAAAGATTGGCTATTTAGGATGTGAGATGAATGAAAAACCAAGACATGCATAATCAAGGGACTTTGTGAGCCCAGGGGACCCTCTTCAGGGACTTCTACACTTGGTTCTCATTATTGAATGTATTTAATCATGTTGAGGTTCCTAAGGAATAATTTCTAATGGAAATTACCATTATTTTGAGAATAGTTTCCCTATCTTTCTCATCACCAGCATTTTCTAATTATGTCGTGACTGTAGAGGTTGTATGATTCTTAGTGTGTCTTTAGTCTTCTAACTAGTGCTTTCTTTCATTCTGTCAGGAAGTCCTTTTTAGTGAGCATAAGTTTTGACAGGTTAAATGAATCCCCTTAATAATTTTGTAAGCAGTAGAATCTCTCTCTTAACAGGTATTTGGGTAGCAATCTTGAGAAACGAAAACATTTGAATATCATTGAATGAAGTTCATTCCCTTATAGTCATGTTATATATTTTTCTGCCTTTTTAATTGTGTTGTTTCAATAATTGTTGGGATAGTTAAATACAAACTACAGTGTCATGTGAGAAAGGGTAAATCATTTAAGCCTTGAGAGAACATTTAGTCTTCAGTGAAATATTGATTCTCTTTTAATGCAATGATATATTTATGAAACTTGGCAGGAAGTACAAAGGTGAGCTAAAAATCTATTCAAATTTCAAAATATTTACACTTAATAGCTTTAAATATTTTAAAATTATGACAATATAATATACATATGGAGAAATTTTTTACCTTTTTTCACATGCAGAATTCTGAATAAAGATTAGTTTATATTGTAAATCAGAACATATTGTTATTGATTTGAAAATCTGAAGTACTATACATTTTCTAATGCATATAGAAAAATTAAAAATTAAAGAAAATTCAGTATAGAAGGCTAGAATCCATAATGAAGAGGTATTGTTGAAACCTGGGAGACTAAATGTTTAATTTTAAGCATCGTGTCTACATTGAACAGAAGTAGGTGAGATACTTGGAGAGATTGGGATTTGTAAAAATCATTATAGGAAGAATAATAATAGATAAATGTTGTTTGACTTGCACTTTTATACATTATGATTAAATAAGCCTATTTTGGCAATCTACTGTGAAATAGTAGGAAATATTTAGAGTGATTCTCATATATCATAAGCTTGGTATTTCTCCAGCCTTTGTTTCTTAATATACTAATGAGGTTCAGCACAAGTCAACAAGCCCTTTTCCCATTTTAGGTATTTCAATAATTTTAAAAATTCATTTATTATCCATAATGCTTTGTTAAGCATGATCATACATGAATGTTGGACTGCACTCTCAGTGACACACAATGGCTTGCAGTATTCTCTTTTCAGTCCTCCCTGCCCATGGTCCATCAGTCCCTTCTATTCAAACCTATATGTGATGCTGGAGTTGTTAGGTGTACTTCCACCTAACATGACTTGTTTATGCAAACATATCACCTCTCACAGTTGTTATTTGAAAGGAATATAAAGAATGTCAGTTCCCTTTTGGGAACAGGACCAACTCAGTCATTCAAATGATGTAGGGAGATACATGGGGATTTATTCATGCTCAGAATCTATCAACTAACATATAGTCATGAAAAAGTTTGGGTGCAGTGAATGAGCACTGTCTGGGACAGCCAGAGGGGAAATTGGGTGTGGTAATTCTCCAGACATTATTTATGAGGCACTGGCATATTAAATTGAAGCAGATGGGTAAAATAAGCACCATAATTTAAAGAAGGATCATTCATTCACTTTCTAGACTTACCTCAGTTCACAACAAATTTCCCCACCAGTACATTGTTTGAAGGAGAGGCTAGGTTTCCTTGAAAAAATTACTGTGTAATTTCAAAGCAGGAACATACATTAGACATTCTCCAGTCATTTCCTTGGCTGGGGTGAGTCTAGTTAGAGAAATATAGAGATGTGAGGGAGGGCTGCAGTTTATATTCTGTGCTGACACTGACAATATGTCTGTAAACAATCACCAGTTCCCCATAAAAACAGGAATGATTGAGATCAAATGCAAGGGGAATCCTCGTCCAATCTCTTTGCACAGTAGACTAGCACTATTAAAATACACTCAAATTGAGATAGATCTACTTAGCCACTGAAATAGATTTATCATTTATTCCATGGATGGGCCATAAATCTCACTGAGGTAGTAAGATTCAATTGGAAGCCCTTGAAATTGATAACTATTGATAGATAGCAAAAAAAGTCATCCTGTACTTTAGGATGAATTTTATGAATTGTAATGACAAACACCATAATTTTTTGGAAAATTATGGATGAAAACTGCATGGACAATGGTTTGCAGTGTCCTTGGACACTTGCTTTTTATGGAGATAGAAATAGCTACTGTCCTAGGCTGTCGTGGTTGCATAGACAGTTGATTAGGGCCCTGAAATGAGTAAGGCTGGGGACTCCAAATTAAAGATATGCAAAGAAAAGACTTGTCTACAACTCATGGAGGGGTAAAATATAGCTCCTCTGTACAAGCATTGACAAATCCTCTACATGTGGCTTTTCCTTTCCTCTTTGAAGATTCTCTGTCAGCACCATTATCCATATGCTTTCACGGGAAATCTGGTTTACCATAAATAGATCCAGGATAAAACAACTTTGAATAAGGGACCCACATGCGTTGGTGACAAAAGGACAACAGTGGTCTTCTTATGGCCATGGAATCCATCTCCTACCATATTCCATATCACATGGAAGCAATTAGCTTAAGGGAATGATAGACTGGTCTGTCAGTGGTTCAGGTAAGGTGCCATGTCAGAAATTTGGAGCAGTATCCTCCAAATTGCAATATATGTGCTGAGTCAGTTCCTGATTAATATAAGTTCCTAATAGCAAAATAAGGCAGAATGATGAGCATGAGGGAGAAGTAAGGCATCTTAATGCCAATGATTCACTTGTGTGAATCACACTTTGCTGCCTATCTCTGCAATATTAAACTCTATGGCTTATACTCCTGTTTCCTGCTTTATGGTTTCTAGTTTGGGTTTTCCTGAATCTGAAACTGTGACCGCTCCCAGGTCACTTTGGGCTAATCATCCTATGTTCATGGACCAGCAGGGAGGAAACACAGAGATAATCTTGCACCAGGTGAAACCATGGCCAATGGTTAGGAAATCTTTTGGGGGATTTGAGGGGGAAGATGGTGAACATCCAAGGAGTGCCATGGAATCAGCTGCAATATCAGAGTTTAAATTTCATCTCTTACCCTCCCTTGTTAAATCTCTGATACAAATTGTTGTTCTTTTGGAATATAGGGGTTCAGGTTAGGCTTCATGGAGAGGAAGAACCGACGTGAACAATGCAGAGAGGTCCTTGCCAAGTACTCCATATAATGTAACTCACATGCTTTAAGCCTCTCCAATTAATCCAGCCTTGTTTCAGTGAACTGTACCCTGCAAGCTGCTTTCACTTCATCCTGAAGTTATTTCATCTTGGTGTACACTGCTCATCTTTCCTTTCTACCTCAGTTTTCGACAGAGCCACATCACCAAATGTAAGATACTGGCAATAGTTAGTAATGATGCTTTGACAATGCTCTTTCGTACTTTGTAACAACTGTTTCACAACAATGCAAGGAGTTGGTTGTGGGGTAATATATGGGAGCCCTGTAAGATGATATATATGTTTATTTTGTAAGTTCATAACTTTTACTATGCACTTTCTGTTTATGGATGTTCAAGTATGAATAATAAACTTCAATAAAAAAGTTAAAAAAATTAAAAAGTAAATAAGAAAAATGCAGAAACTCTGGGATGAAATCTCTGTTGCTTGCATTGTTCTTCTAAAGAAGCACTTGACCAGAAAGAAGCACATGTAATTGAATAATCTATTGTGATTTTGCAATTACAATTTTAAAATTCTGTCTATTTTGAAATATATTTCAAAATCCATTCCAATCTATTGTTCATATACTCTAAAATCTCATATTATTGGGGTGCATTATAATGTATTATAGCTACTTATATTCAGTGTCATTAAGTGTTAGAAAAAATAGCTGCAGAAGAAAATTATGGACAAGCCCTTTTGGACTTAATTTATGCCTACTTGTTGCTAAGTAAATCAGGTAATTATTTTTTTTATCATAGCTATTTGGCTGTAAGTCCAATAATTAATGACTGAAAGGATAAAATATAACAAATTGTGGCTACATTTATAAAGAATGGCCAACTTAAATACCCATCCAATTTTATAATAAAGATATTTGATTATTTTAATATTTTCTAACATAGATTTAAACATTGATAAATCAATAAATACATCTTGATACAGAAATAAGAAATGTATTTGATGGCTGGAGATTATTACTAGAAATACTAAAATGTCAGAGAAACCCAATATTACAATCCTACTTTAGAACCAGACTTTTCTCAAAATTTTCTAAGTATCTCTCCTACATCCTTGTTTCTTATACTGTGTATGAGAGAGTTCAACATGGTTATAAGGATGGTATAGAATACAGAGAGTCCTTCATCTTGTTCTGGAGTGTGCAAGGATCTTGGAGTCATATAAATGAACATGGTTGGACCAAACTAGAAAAACACAACCATCAGATGGGAAGAGAGGTGGAGAGAGCTTTATGCTTTGCCTTGGAAGAATTTAAGTGGAGAACATTGAGGAAGATAAAACTTTAGGGGGGCAGAATGAGGTCAAAACGGATAAGGAGCAATATGATTTCAGAGGTAAATAATACTTTCTTGTATATTGAAGTGTCCTCACATGACAGCTTGAGGACTGTTTGTAGCTCACAGAAGAAATGGTGGACTTCTCTTGAACCACATATGAGATAGTGCATTGTATATATGGTTTGTATTAGGCCGTTAAGTGCTCTGCCTACCCATGACATAATAATCATCTGAAGGCAAGTTTCAGGATTTATAAAAACCATATATCTTAAAAGATTAAAATAGCCACATATCGCTCATAGGCCATCAGTGTGAGTAGAATGCATTCACTGCCTGTAAGGGAGGAATAGAAATAGATCTAGCCACACAGTCAAAATATGATATATCTGTTGTTCCTGAGAAAGATAGTTAGCATCTTGCGGACATTTGTGGAGATGAAGGAGATGTTCATGAGGGAGAGCTGGCTGAGCAGGATGTACATGGGGCTATGGAGCCGGGGATCTAGAGAGATGAGGAGGACCAAGATGGTGTTTCCTGTGATGACAGCAACATAGATGAGGAGAATGCTGCAGATGAGGAAACCAGCATGCCTCATTTCCAGGGAGGGTCCAAGGAGGGTAAAACCCACTATGGAGGTATCATTTTTTCTCCCCATGTTTTGTGTACATCTAGAGAAGCAATAGTAGAAATATATTATTGTATGACAGGACACAGTTTTAGGAATATATCTTTCTTTTAATTGATTCTGGTATAAAACCTCATTTCATATATCTACCCTAAATCTGCCCATGTAATAGGAGGGAACAAAATTTAATTAACCTTTTCTTAATCATTAAACGTAACAATGATTTCTAATAAGATAAACATTAAGAAGTGATCCTAAAAGGTTCCTTCTTGCCTTCACGAATCAAGACATGAATTTCAAATGCAGAACCATCTAGAAATTGCCAAGTAAATATGATGTTGTGTGGATGAATCTGATTTTCATTGGGCACTTTTAATTACTCATAAGTAGCCAAAATTATCCATCAATATGAGAATGTTCATGAGAATGGTCTCAGGCTGTCCTTCTATGTGAATATGTTCTGTTTGTGTGGTATAAAAAACTTGGATAATTTTTGTCACTCTAAAGGTGGAGTTGAAGAGTTACTCCTCACACACATCTCCACAATCATTTGAATCATTATTTGCATTAAACACACAGTTATTGTTTTGTATAAAGTACAATTACTCACACTCTCACCATTCCCTTCTCTTAGGGGAGGATCCACATGGCATAATTGTTACTTGATTTCTCTAGTCTACATTCAGGGCTGCTATCCAGGAAAATATAATATCATGTGAGGTAACTCCCATTGTTTAGCTGAAGGAGGCTCTTTGTCTGGCTTTTTACCATGGATTGAACATAGGTCAATTCCAGGTTATTGTTTGTCCTGAGAAATCCAATAGGGTAACTGTCATTATATGACACATAGTTTCTGTGTTCTGGTATTTGACATGCCAAGATTTTTTTTTATTATTATATGCACTAGAAATGATCCATTCCACCCTTCATATATTTGCTCTATCTTGTTGAAAGAGAAATAAGAAAGTTTGTACATTTATTGTGAAATTTCAGGAAGAGTTGGATTTTGCTTTTTGGATGGTCATTTTTTGAAAAAAGCCCCTTTGTTTTCCAATGTCTAAAGCTGCCTTCCAGCTTGAAAGGTGCATTTCTAGTAACCAAAAAATACCAGCTCTGTTTATGTGAACATTCAATTTACCATTACTCAGAATATTGTACTAAATGTAAAAATTAGAAAAGGAAAATTCAAATGATTTTAAAGAAAGGGAATAAGATCTAAAAACCTGAGCCACTGATAGATCCAGAGTATTGTAGGACCTTAATGAACCCCTGTGATTTCCAACTCACCACATTGCAATTCAGTTTGAAAGCTTGCAAAAATTGGAAACGTAACTAACTAGGAAAGCTATTTGCATCTTGAATGACATGCTAGGAGTTTGAACTTTCTATAAATTAGGATGAGAAAGTAGAACTCCTTGGCTGGGTCATATAAGTGAATTAATTGGAACTCTTGTTAAAGGTACCCAGAAATATGTTATGATGTTGGATTATAAAGCTAAATGCATGATATTCCCCCTTATACCATTATTAAACCAGATTGTAAACAGAAAGGACAACCTGCACATTACAGCTCCACTGATTTCTCTTCATTGACTTACTGTATAAACAAAATGCTGTAGAAATAACTTTCATGCTCTAAGCTATTTCCACATTCTAGATATCATCGGGTATGTTGAAGGTCATCATGGAATAAGGCTGCAACTTGTTTCTTCAGATAAGTGAAGTATACCTTCTCATGTTGCTTGCCTTATTGCATCTTGAGTTCCAAAATGTAGGAGGGCTTAAATGAGCTTGGCTATTAAGTAGACGAAAGAAGAATCCCAGGCATATGCAAAGTTTACTTCCAGAGGAATGCCCTCAGTGACTTCTATCTTTAGCCTTTAATTATAGACTTTATATTGCCAGGTTTAGCTTCCCCAAGAATAATTATGAATAAATAATTATTAGGCATTTTGAGAAGAAATTTCCCTTCCTCCTATGCATCACCATCGTCTTCCAATAATTATGCTGTGACTGTGAAGGGTATAAGATTATCAATGCATCTTAAATAATCCACCCAATGTTTTCTTTCATGATGCCAGATTCCAGTCTCTGGAAGACCCACTTATTGTGGGCATACTGTCTTAAACTTAATTTTTCCCTATTATCATGTTGAAATTATTAGAACATGCTCTCTTTTGCAAGAATTAAGGGAGCAGACATTCATTCTGTACATCAAAGAGTGGAACATCTTGAGACCACTGATTCAATATCAGTGAGAATGTGTGTTCTTTATTACAATAGCCTGGGAAAAATAGAATTGAAGCTTTAGAGCACATTTTCAAATTTTCTTAGAAATTACTATACTTCATCTTATGAGGATCCATGTAACTTTTCATCACTTAAAGTATAAGCAACAAAAACAGAAGCATATGATTTTTATGATGTATTCTATAACATTTTTTAGATCAGTTCTTCATCTCTTCTAAACATCATTGTACTATTCAAACCTAAACATGGTGTTTCAATGAGTGTATACAAAAACAGTATTTTACCTGGTCACTAAATGTAAAATTAAATTTTACAAATATATAACTATATAAATTGCAAACAGCTAGAAAAAGTTCTGTTTCTACATGCCAAGATAAGCATATTGTTGCAATAGGAAATCTTGTCACAATATGTGTGTCCTTGGTATTATAGGAGAAATATATTCCTGATTACTCTTGGCTTTAAATGTGAGATATTAATTGAAAATTTTAGTAACCTCTCCAGGCTATCAATAAAATAGATATCTGACTACAGCAGATGTCTGACTAAAGCATAGGTCTCCCCTGCCTGCCTCTGTTTCTATGTAACTAGCAAGAATCTGGCTTATTCTAACCTCTAAGTGAATATGTGATGAATAAGTTAATTAGCAAGTTATTTTCACATGAAGAGCTTTGGATTAAAACATTTATTTTCACTTTAATGTCTTTTATCTAATGTTAATGAGTATCTGTTGATTTTATGTGACATAGTGCAAGAGCAGAGTTTTTCAGGGACTTATAACTGAACCTGTAAACTGAAGTCACTTAGAATTTCTGCTCTCCAACCATTGTTTAAGCTGTTGTTGTTTTGTTGTTGTTGTTCTATCCAGAGAACTTCACTGATTAGAAGTTTATCAGATTAAAATTTTTTTAATATTTTCTGGCAGTTAGGATTTATTTCCAAATCCAATCCTTGTAACTTATATAAATAAGTATTTTTTCATAAAATTTCCCAAATATATACTTTTCAGCACAGTTATTGTTCTGGATACTAATTTTTCATACAGAGTATTTAAGATTATCATTGCATACTTGTGGTTATTTCCATTTAATAATTGCTAACTTTAGTTGTTACCAATCAAGGAATTATAAACAATTTGATAATGAAGGAATATACTTGATTACCACCATCATTGCAAGTGTATTTGAGTACAAATAAGTTAACTAAATGTTCAGAGCATAGTGCTCAGAATACCATGCAATGTATTATGGTCTAATTTAATAAATGACTTATCCCAAATGAATATTTATATTTATTATAAGCAGACATTTTTCTGAGTTGGAAGATACTACCACCAAAATTCACATTGCCTCTGCTATCATGTACGAACATTGTAATTTGTAAGACAAACAACTGCTCCAACAGTGAAGTGTTAATGCTTTCATTCTAAGATCTGGAACAAAAGAAGGATGCCCACTGTCATTACTTTTTTAACATTGTGTTAGAAGTACTTGCTCAAGCACTTAGGCAAGAAAAAGAAATAAAAGGCATCAAATTAGAAATGAAGAACTCAAAATATCAGTATTTGCAGATGCAGAAAATCTTATAAGTAGAAAGCCCAGAAAAATCTACAACAAAATTTCTAAAACTTATACTTGAGTTCAGTAAAGTGGCAGGATATAAGATCAACAAGCAAAACTCTACCATTTTGTACATGAATAATGAAATATATCAAAAAATAAATTACTTACAATGGTAACTAAAAGAATCAAATACCTAGGAATAAACTTAACTAAAGATGTAAATGACTTGTATGCAGAACACTACAGAAACATGTTAAAGTAAATCAAAGAAGACCTCAATAAATGGAGGAATATTTCCTGTCCATGATCAGAAGACTAAAGACCATTAAGATGTCTGTCCTACACAAATTGATTTAAAATTTTAATGCAATCCCAATAAACAGAAAGATAAAGGAATGGAAAAAATGGAACAGGGTTTTAAGGAATTGAATGACAATATGAAATGCAAAGACATAGACATTATAGTGTCCCAGAAGGAGAAGAGAATTGAAAAGGGGCAGAAAGAATATTTAAGGAAATAATGATTGAAGAATTCCCAACCCTTATGATAGACATAAACATCAATATCCAAGAAGGACAAAGCACCACAAACAAAATAAATCCAATTAGACCTACTCAAAGACACAGACTATTCAGAATGAAAAATATCAGTGATAAAGAGAAGATTCTGAAACCAGCAAGAAAAAAGCAAAGCATCACAAACAAGGGAACATGAATAAGATTTAGTGCCAACATCTCATCAGAAATGATGGAGTAGAGAAAAAATGCACTGATATACTTAAGGTACTGAAAGAGAAAAACTTCAAGCCAAGAATTCTATATCCAGCAAAGCTGTCCTTCAAAAATAAAGAGAGAGTAGAACATACAATGCAATAAAAAAAGACAAACTGTCTTTGGTAGATTGACATTATTTATGAATTACAAAAAAATAGGTATTGTTTACATTTCTAAAGTTGTTTGTTCCTCTGTGTGTGATTTTATTAGATTCATTTGAGAAGACTGATTAAATTATGTTAAGATTAGGGCTTTGATTCACCACATCATTAGAGTGTGACTCAGCATTGAGACCCCACCCCCTTGTTGGGATTATAAAAGAGACTATCACAGAGAATAGGAACACAGAGGAAGAGAGATAGCTCATTAGACATGGCAGAGGTCCTGGGAAGAGAGCTGAGCCTGGTAGTCTACAACTGACCTTGTGAAGATAGCAGAGCAGTTGAGCCCAGAAAGAAATGAGCCCCAGGGAGAGAACACAGGCTTATGCCAACATACATTTGTGATTGGAAGAAGCTGGGACCACAGAGCCTTAAGAGGAATTAGAAAGGCTGAACCCTCACAGATATCACCTGCCACCTTATGTTAACACATCACATGACAACAGACTTTTGATGAGAAAATACCTCTTATGGTACCTTGAGTTGGAATCTCTAGGGCCTGGTAACTGTAAGTTTCCACTCCAAATAAAAACCCTTCACAAAAGCCAAGAGATTTCTAATATTTTGCATCAGCACCACTTTTGACTGACTAATACACTATCTGATTTAAAAAATGGTCTAAAGGCTTGAAAAGACAACTGCCCAGAGAAGAAATATAAATGGCCAAGAAATAGATGAAAAATGTTCAGCATCACTAGTAATTAGGGAAATACAGGCCAAAACTGCATTGCAATTTCATTTCACACCTATTAGACTGGGTGCTAGTAAAAAGCCAGAACACTCTAAATGTTGGAGAGGATGTGGAAAGATAGGATCACTTATTTACTGTTGGTTGGAATGTAGTATGGTACTGTTTATGAGAATGTAGAATTGTATAGACACTGTGGAGGTCTATTTGGCAGTTCCTAAAGAAGTTGAATATTGTCTTGCCATGGGATCCAGCAATACCACTGCAAGGCATATATCCAGAAGAACTGAGAGGAGTGACAGGAATAGACATCTGCACACTGATGTTCATAGCAGCATTATTCATGATAAACAAATTTTGGAAACAATCCAGGTATCCATCAACCGGTGAACGGTTAAACTAATTGTGGACTACACACACAATGGAATATATGTAGCAGTAAGAAGATGTGAAGTCATGAAACATATGACAACATGGATAAACCTAGAGGATATTATGTTAAGTGAAAGAAACCATACAAAAAAAGACAAATACTGTGTGATTGCCCTATTATAAACTAAATAATTATGTGTAATATAAGTATATTATGTGAAATATGAATATGGATAAAATTCCATTATAAACCCTTTTTCTTTGAAGCTGAACAAATATATGTTAATACTACACAATGTTAATATCAGATGATAAAAATGTACATTATACTAAGTGAAGGAGACCAGACACATGATAGTATACATTGAATGATCCCATTTATAGAAAATGAATAAATGATTTCCAGTCATATAAATGGTTATGTAGGCCTGGGGATGGAATGCAAAGGAGCATGAAGTCTTTCTTTTTGGAGTTCTCAAATTGTTCTAAAATGTTTGCTATGATGAATGTAATGTATTATGATTATATTAAAAGTCATCGATTGTACCCTTTGAATAGACCATATAATATGTGAATATCTCTCAATAAAACTACATAATAATAAAAAATTAAATATAAATCAATTTATAAACATGAAATTACATTTATGGTTATGAAAGTGGAAGAATAGAGGGATGAAGAGGTGAGTGCTAAGGAGTTTGTTTGGAGTTTTCTCCTTAGAGTAATGAAATTTTTCTAAAATTTTTTATAATGATGAATTCACAACATTGTGATTATACTAAAAGCCATTGATTGTATACTTTGGACAGATTGTATGGTATGTGAACATATCTGAATAAAAATACATTTTAAAACATCTAAAATTATGTTTCATTGAGTTAAAATAAAATTATTTTATTCTGGGATTACTAAATGTAAAAACAAAACAAAATTTTGTATATATAAAAGTGATGAATCACTCAAAAGCTGCAAAAAAGTACATTTCTATATAACCAGAACAAAATATTATTGTAAAAGAAAATCATTTTAAAAACATGCAAATGAAAGAGAGGAAATTAGATACTTGATGACCATTAGCTTTAAAAATGACAAAGCATTGCAAATTTTAGTAACTTCTATATTCTGTCAAGAAATAGTTATCACTCTGCAGAGCAAAGAAACAGTGGGAGAGAAGCAACAAGAGACTAAAGACACGGGTTTCACCTAATACTATTTTTCTAGTAACAACAAGTTTCTGGCCCTTTTTAAACTCTAAGTGAATAGCTGACAAGTAATTTAAGAAAATATTTTCACATGAAGAGGTTTGAAGTAAACATTTATATTCACTTTAATATCTTTCAGATAACCTTATGTCTGTTGACTTTGACTAAGTAAACAGCAAACATTTTCAGGGAATTCTAAATAAAATTGTGAACTGAAGTCACTCAGAATTTCTGTTCTTTACCCATTTCTTAAGTTATATTTTTCTTCTAAGAGAAGTAAGCTAAGAAGTTTTTCAGATTTCTGATTTTTGAATACTTGGTGAAATTTAGAATTCATTTCCAAATATAAATCTAAAATTTCACCCTCAGAAATTATTTTTTTCATACATTCATTCCAAAAATATTTATTGGACCCATTTAATTTTCCAGACACTTATTCAAAGTTTAGATTATTTAAAATTAATATTGTCTGACTTGCACATATTTCTATTTAGTAGTTAATAACTTGTATTTGGATGCACAGTTACTTTTATTTGGATACTCATTATATGTTTGTAGCAATATTCATAGGGACACAACTGATTTAAATGATTATTCAATGTTCTTTAAGTGGAAAACCAAATGTTCAGGCCATAGCATTTAAAACCCATGCTATTTAATATATTAATAATTTCATAAAAATTTATTCTTACATGCATATTTATTTCATCCTTAATTTAAGCAGGCACACTTCTGAGTTTCATGTAACTATTATTAAAATTTATGTTGACTCTGCTATCATGAACTGAACATTCAAATTTTTAAGACTAATGCTAATGTAATAATTAGAGGTATAACATCACAATTTCAATTATACAAAGTAGTCAAGAATAATAGATATATGGAATATTTCAATTGGAAGACTTAATGAGTGGTGGAATTATATAAAGCCTCATTAAGGGTGAACAATTTAAACTTCATATTATTTATGTCATTTAAAAACCCCAGGCAATTTCTCTGCATTCATAGAGGAATCCAAACCTAAATCCCTCTCTTCCCCTTATTTCCATGTTCTCACCCAATATTGATTGAAATCTGTGATGTGTAGGAATCATGCAGCCACTGAGGCACAACTTCTTGTCCTCTTCAACTTCAGGGACTTTCTCTTTATCCTAAATGAGCCAAAAGCAATCTTTCCAAAGCTGGTATCTTGTAACACCCATGTGTTGTCCTGCAGTCTGACCCCAGGCTCCTACACTTTTGACTCCTTTTGCCTTATTCTAATTACCCCTGCTCTTTGTACTCCCCGGTACTTATATATTTATCATTTTTAAACCTCACTCTCCCCATTAGCTTAACTATTAAGTGCTCTTTTTTTTACTCCTATCCTAGAAAACAACAAAAATTAAGCATTCCATTCTGTGTGTCTTCTCATTATTATATATTTTTTCCCTTTCACTCAACTGATTAACTTTTTCAAAATTGAGAGTATAGCCACTGCCTTCATTTCAATTCTTCCCACTCACATTATTTGTTATGGAATATTCCAATAACAATTATTTTACATCCACTGAAAATATTACATCAAAATTACAAAAGACCTCCCATAAATAAATGTTGAAATGTGTTCTAAATAATTTTATTCCTTCACATAAGAGCAGCATCTCTGTGTGAATTTTACTTTAATCATAATATTTTCTTTGACTGGAGAGAAAAATAAAGACCAAGAAATCTCCTACTCCTAGAAATTGCAGTGAATCTTAAATATATACTGTCAAAATAATGAAATAATTATTTCATGTAAATAGCAGTGTGACTAAACTATAAGAGTGTTGTACCTTTTTTATCCCTCATATCTGTTATTTGCTTTCTTGCATTGTATTGTATAGAATGTCTTCTCATTTCAACCTGGATATAATCTTCATCTGTTTTCCTTGTGATTACCATGGTTTTTCCAGCAAAAATTTAAATGAAGTGAAAAAATTTCCAAAAAACAAAATATACTTAAACTCGTTAAAAAAGAATAACCATAGGAGTAAAAGTGATGACTCAATTATCAAAAAAAATCCAAACAAAGAAAAAATATAGGATCAGATATCTTCACTGGTGAATTTTAACAAACATTCAAAGAAGAAGTAATACCACTCCTTCTCAAATTTTCCAAAAAATTTGATTTGCAATGGGCCCTGAAGAGTCAAATCAATCTTGAAAAGGAAGCACCAAGTTGGAGTTCTTGATTCTACTTCCCAATTTCAAAACTTCCTAGAAGGCCACATTTAATGAAACTTTGTGACACTGGAATATAAAGAGATCTGTATAACACTGAAATAGAAGTGAGAATCCCATAAATGAACTCACATATCTATAGCCAACTGAATTTTGACATATGTCAAGTACATTAAATGGGGAAAAATAGTCTCAAACAAAACTCTGTACCCACTAAGCAATAATTCTCTTCCCCTCACTCCTTGGCCTGTAGTAACTTGCAATCTAAAATTTGTCTTCATGAATTTGCTTATTCTAGGTATTTATACACATAGGATCATACAATATTTGACTTTTAGTACCTGGCTTATTTCACAGAATATGATGTCTTCAAAGATCATCCATGTTGTAGTATATATCAGAACTTAATTCTTTTGTTATAACTGAATAATATTCAATTGCATGAATATACCATAATTTTGTATATCCAATTATCTGTCAATGGACACTTGGTTTGGTTTGCTTCCACTTCTTGGCTATTGTGAAAAATAATGCTATCAACATTGATATACACATATACCTTTGAGACCATGATTTCAATCTTTTGGGTATATATCAGGAAGTAGATTTGACAAATCACATGGTAATTTCATATTTCCTTTTCTGAATAACTGCCAAACCTATTTCCCCAGTGACTGTACCATTTTACAATCCCACAAAAATGAATAAAGGTTCAAATTACTCCAGATCTTTGCCATCATAGTGGGTTTTAAGTGGTATCTTATTTTGGTTTTCATTTTCAATTCCCTGATGACCAATTATGTTTAGTATCTTTTCATGTGCTTATTGGTCATTCATATATCTTCTATGGGTAAATATCCATTCAAGTCCTTTGCCTATTTTTAATTTGGTTTTTCATCTCTTTGTTTTTGAGTTGTAGTGTTCTTTACACAATCTCTGTATAAAGTGTTTATCAGTTATCTGACTACCCTTTATTTTCCCCCATGTATAGGCTGTCTTTTCATTTTCTTAATAGTGTTCACTGACATACAAAAGATTTTAAAATTTTGATGTAATCCTTTTGATCTTATTTTTCTTTTGTTCTTCATGCTATTGTTGTCCTTATTAAGGATTAACTACCAAACCCAAAGTTATGAAGATTTCTCCCTATGTTCTTTTCTGAGAATATCATGGTTTCTACATTTAAGTTAGGATCCTTGATCCAGTTAAGTGTAAATTTTTGAATATGGTGTAAGGGAGAGGTCTAAAATCCTTCTTTTAGATGTAGATATCCAGTTTTCCCAACACCATTTTTTTGAAGAGACCATTTTTTTCTCCAATTAACGTACACTGGCACCTTGTGGAAAATCATGTGGTCATAATGTATGGGTTTACTTTTGAATTTTCAATTCTATTCCATTACTTTAAATGTCTACATTATGTGAATACCACATTGTTTTTACTACAGTGATCAAGTTATTACTTTGATTTTTGTAGTAAGTTATCTAATAGGGAAGTGTGAAACCTCCAACTTTGTGCTTCTTTTTCAAGATTGATATGACTATTATGACCCCTTGCATTCCTATATAATTTTGAGGATCAGTTTTTCTATTTCTTTAAAAATAAGCTGCAATTTTAAAAGGTATTGTGTTGGACATGTAGGAAGTATTGGGTAATAGTGACATCTTAACCATAATGTCTTCCTATAAGTGTGGGATGTCTTTCCATTTATTTAGGTCTCTTTTAATTTATTTCACCCATGTTTTATAATCTTCCATGTACAAGTTCTTCACATCCATGGTTAAATTTATTCTTAGGTATTTAAACCCTTCATAAGCTACTGTAAATGATTTTTTTAAATTTCAATTTTTGAATACTATCTGCTGCTGTACATAGGCATAACTAAATTTTGCATGCTACTCTTGTAACTTGAAACTTTGCTGAATCTGTTTATTAGCTCATGTAGTGGTCTTCTGGGATTTTCTATATGAAAAATGAAGCCATCTGCAAATAAATGAAGTTTACCTCTTCCTTCATAATTTAGATGCCTTTTCTTTCCTATCCTTGCCTAGTTGTTCTGTCTAGATCTTCCAGTACAATTTTGAATAGCAGGGATGAAAGTAGACATCCATTTCTTGTTCCTGATGTCTGGGGAAGATTTCAGTCTTTCCCCATAAAGTATAATGTTGGCTGTGGTTTTTTCACAGATTTCTTTTAGAATGTTTCAGAAGTTACTTACTATTCCTATTTCCCTGAATAGTTTTGTCTAGAAATGTATTGCATTTTATAAAATGACTTTTATGCATCAATTGAAATGATCAATATTTTTCTTTCATTCTATTAAATATTATTAATGTGATGTGTTATATTTATTGATTTTCTGATGGACTTACATCCATGAATTCTTTTTTTTTTCTTTATACATCATTTTTTTTAATTGTGGGTAAAAAACCAAATTTTTCGCAATAGAAACCAATATTTGTAAAATGATGTATAGATATATATGCATATAGGTGCATTTGCTTACATAAATGTTTTTTTTTCATATATATTTAAAAAGATCATTAGATTACATAAATGTTACACAAAAATTACATACCTCCTACCATACCTTCCATAACATCTCACATACACATCTTTCATTAGTGTGGCACATCACCTGCAATGGATATACACATCCTGGGGCTTTGCCACTAAGCAAAGACCACAGTTCACATAGTAGACCACACTCTCTCCCACACAGTTCTGCATGGTATATGCTGATGTAAAATGGCCTGTATCCATCACCACAACATCACTCAGGACAACCCCTAAGTCCTGAAAAAGTCCTGTATTACAACTGCCCTTCCCCTCCCCGTCCTGAAAGCATCTAGTGGCCACTGGCTCCATCTCACTGTTAAAATTTCTTCCATTGCTTGAATCACAATATGTCTAGAACAGAATACCATTAATTCCATCCTAGTCCATAGCTCTTCCCCCAATCCTGAGGGGACTGGAATGGTGATGTCGACTCCACCTCCAAGTGAGAGTGAGTTATATCCCATGGATACGGTGGGTGGGATTATCCTGCCTACAACTGCAGGCTCTCTCCATTTCCTGGGTTGGGTGTTGTCCATCATCGTCTCCTCACCAGGTGACTTGGGTGAGTCCATTGAGCTGTAGAGTAGGAGTTGCAGCTCCTCCGAGATTCCAGGCACAGCTGGCACATAGGCAGGCCACAGGCTCCAGTCTCTGGAGTATACCTACAAACTCCAGCATCACATATAGGTTTGAAAAGAAGGGACTGATGTACCATGTGCAGGGAGGACTTATTTGAGTCCAACTCTGTCGCTCTCAGAAGCACAGATTACAAAGTAGAGGCACTGATAAGGCGTCAATCTCTGGGGCTATCCCCCCTTATATAGGACCTGGGTGTCTCCAGAGCCCTCAGGAGCCCCTCTGTGTGGGGTGATATCCACTTTGGTGTTCTATGAAATCCTACTGAGGTGTGTGTAAGCGTTACCTCTGGGATGACCTCCCGACTCTCTTTGAAGTCTCTTAGCCACATTAACTCATTTCTCTTTACCTTTTGCCCCTTTTATTCAAGGTCTTTTTCCAATCGTGTTGCCAGTTGGCACTTGATATTAATCCCTCATTGCCAGGGAGGCTCATCCCCAGGAGTCATGTCCCACGTTGGAGGGAAGGTAATGCTTCATATGCTGAGTTTGGCTTAGAGAGAGGCGACATTTCAGCAACAAGGAGGCTCTCAGATGGCAACCCTTAGGCACCACATAACAGTAGGCTAAGTTTCAATTACAAGAGCAAATACTCATAAGGTTAGTCCTCAATAACAAGAACCCATCAGTGGGCCATCCTCTTTTGACAGACTCTGCCCCTGCACTCAGGGGACTGTTGCTGCTCCCTTGGAAAATGTGGCAAAGCTCTCCAGGCTGGGAATTCAGATTCCCTCATTTATTGAGTGATTGTCTATCCACCATGACCATGCCCCATCCCTTGATCATTTGAACAATTTTATATATCTTTCATGAATATTCAGATGAACTTACTCCCATGAATCCCCCATCCTTGACACCCACCACCAATGATCCTCTGCAGGCCCCAATGTAACCCTACTGTGGTCTAAACCTTCCCTGAAGATGAAGCCCATATAATTACCAAATACAATTAATAGGAAAAAGAAATAATAATGATAAGCTTAAATGCAAGAGATAAGTACAAGGAAACTCAGAAGAGAAAAAAAAAGCAAAACTAAAAATAAAATATAATTAGTGGATTGGAACATTCAAAAAAATGGGGAAAAAACAAAAAAAATTCATTTTGTAAAAAAAAATTATTCTTTTTTACTTTTATCATTGCATTATCGGATGTCCAGTGTGTACCATGACACCCTCCCCTCTCCTTCCCCAGAGTCTCCCAATTTTTCATTTAATTTTCAAAGAAGTTTTAGGTCACAGCAAAGTCACACATGGAATACTAGAGACTCCCACATATCCAACCTCCCTCCCCCTTCCCCACCCTATATTAAAACCTTTTTTTTTAATGGATGTTAGAATTGTTATACCTGTTGTACAGACAGTAAAATATAGCAACTAAACATTGTCAATGGTTTACAGTATACTTTACAATTTATATGGTACAGTTGAATAATTTTTCATGATATTTACCATGTCCTGTGTCCATTACTGTAAGGTAATGAAAAACCTTTCCCATGACCACTAAATACCCCATTTGATCTTAACTGTTCCTTCCTCCCCATCCCCCTGGGGCATATGACACACCCTTGTCTTGACTCATGGAATGACAAGATTCATAGTTACATGCCCTGGGTATTCCAACCTGCCCTTCCTAATCTACCCACCTGTCAACCCTGCACCACCAAACCCAGTAATATCACTACCCATCTGTCCTATCCTTCAATATGCAACTATACTCTATCCCTTTACCATAGGTTATATCCATATGGGTGATGGCTCACAGCCTTCTCTTCTCTTTCTCTCCCTTGTTAACCTATCTTTCAGACAATGTTCTCAGAGACTGCTCACTTTCCTCAGTTCAAATCAGTGAGGTCATATACTGTTCATCCTTCAATGCCTGGCTTTCTTCACTCAACATAAGGTCTTCAAGATTCATCCACGTTATTCCGTGTATTAGCATTTTATTCCTTCTTACAGCTGAGTAATATTCCATTGTATGTATGTACCACATTTTGCTTATCCATTCATCTGTTGATGGGCACCAGGGCTAATTCCAAATTTGGCAATGGTGAGCAATGCTTCTATGAATATTGGTGTGCATATATCTGTTCATGTCTTTGCTTTCAATTCTTCTGGGTATATACCCAGCTGTGGAATTGCTGGATCATACAGAAGATCTATTGTTAGTTTTCTGAGGAGCCACCAAGCTGTCCTCCACAGTGGCTGGAGCATTCCACAATCCCACCAGCAGTGAATGAGTGTTCCTATTCCTCCACATCCTCTCCAACACTTATAGTCTGCTGCTTTTTTAATAGCTGCCATTCTGATGGGTGTAAGATGGTGTCTCTTTGTAGTTTTGATTGGCATTTCCCTGATAGTAAGCGATGTCAAGCATTTTTTTGTGTGCTTTTTAGCCATTTGTATTACTTCCTTGGAGAAGTGTCTTTCCAGGTCACTTGCCCCTTTTTTTAAATGGGTTGTTTGTCTTTCTATTTTCAAGGTGTAGGATTTCTTTATATATGCAGGATATTAGGCTCCTATCAGATACATGGCTGCCAAATACTTTCTCCCATTGGGTAGGCTGCCTTTTTATTTTCTTAATAACATCCTTTGAGGTGCAGAAGCTTTTAATTTTGAGGAGATCCCATTTATCTATTTTTTTTCTTGCTACTCGTGCTTTGGCTGTGAAGTTCATGAAACCACTTCCTATTACAAGGTCCTGTAGATGCTTCCCTACATTATCTTCCAAGGTCTTTATGGTTTTGGCTCTTATATTTAGATCTTTGATCCATCTGGAGTTGATTTTTGTATAAGATGTGAGATGGTATTCTTCTCTCATTCTTTTGGATATGGATATCCAGTTCTCCAAGCACCACTTGTTAAAGAGGCCATTCTCTCCCAACTGAGCAGGCTTGGTGGCCTTGTCGAATATCAGATGATGGTATATGCGAGGATCTATATCAGAACTCTCAATTCAGCTCCATTGGTCAGTAGGTCTATCCTTGTGCCAATACCATGGAGTTTTGATCATTGTAGCTTTGTAGTATGTTTTAAAGTCAGGTATGTGATACCTCCAACTTCATTTTCCTTTTTCAATATGTCTTTGGCAATTCAGGGCCTCTTACCTCTCCAAATATATTTTGTGGTTAGTTTTACCAGTTCCTTAGAAAATACAGTGTTGATTTTTATTGGGATTTCATTAAATCTGTAGATTAATTTGGGTAGAATAGACATCTTGATGATGTTTAGTCTTCCTATCCATGAACAGGGAATATTTTCCATTTATTTAAGTCTTCTTTGATTTCCTTTAACAGTGTTGTGTAGTTTTCTGTATATGAGTCTTTTACATCTTTAGTTAAATTTATTCCTAGGTTTTTTATTCTTTTAGTAAATATTGTAAATGGTATTTTTTTTCTTGATTTCCTCCTCAGATTGCTCATTATTCGTGTACAGAAATGCTACTCATTTTTGAGCATTGATCTTATAGCCTGTGACATTACTGAACTCCTTTATAAGTTCTAGAAGCTTTGTTGTAGATTTCTCAGGACTTTTTTTGTATAGGATCATGTTGTCTGCAAATAATGAAATTTTTACTTCTTTTCCAATCTCGATACCTTTCATATCCTTTTCTCACCTCGGAGCTCAAGCAAGTACTTCTAAGACAATGTTAAATAAGAGAGGTGATAGTGGGCATCCTTGTCTTGTTCACGATCTCAGAGGGAAGGCTTTTAGGATTTCACCATTGAAGATGATGTTAGCTTTCGTTTTTCATATAAACCCTTAAGCATGTTCAGAGAGTTTCCTTCTATTCCTATCTTCTGCAGTGTTTTTATCAGGAAAGCTTTCTGTATTTTTTTCAAATGCTTTTACTGTATCTATAGAGAAGATCATGTGATTTTTTTCTCTCAATCTGTTTATGTGGTGTTTTACATTGATTGATTTTCTTATGTTGAACCATCCTTGCATACCCAGGATGAATCCCACTTGGTCATGGTGTATAATTCTTTTGATATGTTGTTGAATGCTATTAGCAAGTATTTTGTTGAGGATTTTAACATCTAGGTTCATTAGAGAAATTGGTCTGTAATTTTCCTTTCTTGTGGTATCTTTGTTTGGTTTTGGTATTAGGGTAATGTTCGCATTGTAGAGTGAGTTAGGCAATATTCTTTCTACATCTATTTTTTGGAAAAACTTAAGCAGAATTGGTGTTAGCTCTTTCCAGAATGTTTAGTAGAATTCAGCTGTGAAACCATTTGGTCCTGGGCTCTTCTTAGTTGGGAACTTTTTGATGACTGAGTCTACCTCTTTACTTGTAATTGTACTGTTGAGTTCATCAATTTCTTCTTTCATCAATGTAGGCTGTTTGTGAGTTTCTAGAAACTTGTCCGTTTCCTCTAGATTGTCATTCTTGTTGGCATATAATTTTTCAAAGTATCCTCTTATGATACTCTTTATTTCTGTCACTTCAATAGTGATATCCCTTTGCTCATTCCTTTTTGTGTATTTGCATCTGTTCTCTCTTTTTCTTTGTTAGTCTAGCTAAGGGTTTGTCAATTTTATTGATATTCTTGAAGAAAAAGCTTATGGTTGTGTTTATTGTTTCTAGTGCTTTCTTATTTCCTATTTCATTTAGTTCTGCTCTAATCTTTGCTATTTGCTTCTTTTTTCTTCCTTTTGGTTTAGTATTTTTTTGTTTTTCCAAATCCTCTAAGTGTGC
>JAQZBX010025278.1:0-29647 GCA_029593785.1 Cabassous unicinctus | reverse complement strand
CTTCCTTCCTTCCTTCCTTCCTTCCTTCCTTCCTCCCTCCCTCCCTCCCTCCCTTCCTCCCCTCCTCCCATCCTTCCATCTTTCCTTCCTTCTTGCTTCATCTATTCCTTTCCTTCCTTTCCTACTTTTCCTTCTTTTCCTTCCCTTCCTTTTTTATATTCTCTCTCACTTTCTCCCTCACTCTATCTCTTAAAATCTTTCTGAAATAATCTCATCTATGCCATCTCATTGTTGGCATCTGTTGATTGTCTTTTCTCATTCAAGTTGAAAATTCTCTGATTCTTGGCATGACCAGTGGTTTTTTATTGTACCTTAGACACTGGGATTATGTGACTCTGAATCCTATTTAACCTTCTCCTTTGCAGGCAGTTACCTTGTTGAAGTACAGCATGCAGGTCCAAATGGAGGTGGATGTTTATCTCCCTACTGGGCTCCAATAGACATCACCCAGCAAAAATGAAGCAACAGGTCCCACCTCACCTTGTCAATTTCCACCGCACTTTGTAGCTAATGGGTGGGGTAGATGTTCAGCTTTCAGCTTGGCCTCGTTGATACCAGGGAGAGAGGGAGCAGAGGGAAGCGAAGCAAAGTGTTGATTATCACCAACTTGCTCTGAGTCATTCCAGCTCCTTGTTGTTGAGTGAGGGTGGAGTTTCAGCAGCCTGATGCACCTTGCTTGCTCCACCCCTACAAAAGCAAAGAACCAATTTGCAACCCCCCACACTGTGGCTTGTTGCTGCCTGTTGCAGTGGAGATTCAGCTGTCTGTTCAGCCTCACTGACACCTTGGGCAGTTTTTCCTTTGGACCTTCGGTAGGTGGGTGGACATTATTAAAAAATGTTTTTCTTGTACCTTTTTGTAGTCCTTTGGCTAGGGTGAGCAAGCTCTTTTTCTGCAGCATTTGGTTCTGGGTTCTGGACTTCTCTAGCACCCTATTTGGGATATTTGGGAGGCACAGGGAACTCACTGCTACATTTTCCCTCAAGTCCTGAGGTCCTCAACCAACTTGCTTTTTCCTTCCATTCTTAAGAATCTTTCTATGTTTCTTATATTATGTCCAGGGATTTTTGTTGTAAGATGGAGGACTACAAAGGAATATGGCTACTCCATCTTGACTGAGCCGGAAGTCTGATAATTGTGTTTATCAAACTGTGTCACTTTTGATACTGAAAGAGTGTGATGTATGGATGCTTGGACAACAGGCATAAAACAGAACATATGGTCAATACATCTATAATCCTTATTCTGGGCAATCTCAAATAAAAATCACTTTGTCAGTTTCACTCATGTTGTACCCATATTTTCAGAGCCCAACATTTTCAGATAGTGTGGAGTTTCTTGATTTCTTGTCTTGGCTACTACCTGTGGGATGTTCACTCAGCACTGCCCTTCTACTCTCTAAAGAAAGGTCTCTAATTAAATTAAAGGTGATAACACTGGATGTAAGGAGGGAGGCTGCTCCCAGCCTAAGCTTTTTCTCATTTTTGAGTGATGTTTTGTTGACCTCCTGGGAAGGTCATTAGCTGATAGGAGTTTGTGCATCAGTGTCTCCAAGATTCTCTGCCATTGGTGCTCATTTTGTGAGGCCAGAGATGCTTTTGGCTACAGGTCTCTTGTGTTTCCAAGGCTCAGAAATATCTCTTAAGGTTTTTTGTTTCTTACTGTAGAACCTTGTTCCTTTCAACAAGTAATTTCCAACTCAGATGTTCTAGGGCCTGCTCCAGGATGACTCCTACCTAATATTATACAGAGTTACCTACTATACCCTTTAAAACTGCTGGGTCTTGATAAGAGGGTCTTTATCTCATGGTGATTATTTATGCTTTTTCTAGAATAAATGTCATAGAGAAGATTTCCCTACCTAGATAACGGAAACAGTTATCCAGGACATCCATGGATATCTCAGGGAACAGGTCCAACATGCTCTAGGGCAAATTGGAGTTACTCTTCAACTTCCTTCATGTCACAATTACATATAAGCCATTTTGAAATAGTTGTTATTACTTTGGGGGAGGGACAAGACTTCATGTGGTTACCTAAGGTTTAGAGGCATCCTGGACAGAGCATATATTTAAGTCAAAACTTAAGATTGAGAATAAGTTTAAATCTAAACACAGAGTAGGCAGTGACTACATCTGGGTGAAAGAACTTATGGATCTCAATATCTGGATAGCATATTTATACTTCAGTTTTGGACAAATATTTGTGCCCTTGATGTATACGAAACAAGCAGTCCAAAAGGTTATTTGTGTTATTTCTTAAGAGTCCAATTTATAGCTAATTTTGATTTCAAAGAGGAAGCATAATGTAGTGATTAGATTCATGAAATCTGAAGTAAAAAATGCTGGCTTTTAATCCTAGCTCTGCCTTTTACTTCTGTATGTCTCAGATTCCTCATCTGGAAAAAAATATTACTACCTGATTGAGCTGTTGAGAAGACATATATATGTCTTTATATAATGCTTAGAATAGAGCCTAGTATAAAGTAAGTGATGCTTCTGAGTTAGATTTTATTATTCTTTATTCATTTGACTGAAAAGCCATATTACATGAGTTTATTCACTTTTGTGAAATCCAGAAATTACTCAAATAAGTATTTTTTTTTTTGGTCTGGAAAAAAGAAAGCAATGACATTTGAAAGCATTAAAGGAAGTTGTTAAAAGAGTCTGAGAGAAGTTGCTTGGCTAATGGTTTCAAAGAAAATCTTGTCAGACTGAGGAATGGGTGAAGGAGCAAAAAGACAGTTTATTTTGATGCTCCAGAGTGCCATTTCCTCACAGAATTTTTAACAACTAGCAAAAATCAGCAGCAGCATCAACCTCAAATCTCTGGTAATGAATTAAAAGTTTGCAGTAAAACTGGGTGTGTGCTGAATCCAGAAAATACAGGTTTCAGCATGGTAGCAGCCCATGGCACCTTAATGGCCCCTTCCCACAGCCTTTCCTGATATGGTAGGAAGCTGGACTGTACCCCCATTGTGAATTCCTGATCATATTCCGGAGGGATCAGAGTAAGTCCTATGCACATACTGGGGTGCCTGCATGTCAATTGCAGTTGAACAGGTGGCAGTGTGAAAAACTGAACAGGGAAACTCATCTCTGCTTGGTCTCCCAGAATTTGCCCTCTAAGCAGAAGCAGCTTGAAGATAGTTAATACAGTGTAAGAAATAATTAAGTCAAAGTGGCCTGGGAAAAGGATCATGGGTTTTAAGGCATACAATAGAGTGAATAAGAAGGGGGGACAAGCTATTTCATAGGGTATAGCAGGAACATATGGATTCCTGGAAATGGGGGAATTCCTAAGGCCATGGGTGGACACAATCCAGGCTCAGAAAATATGAAGAGGAATCTCCACTTCACTTTGGGCTTGGGGTGATTTTTTTTTTGGTAGGGAGGTAAAACTCTGAAGAACAGCACTCAATGGATAGTCAATTTGCTAAGACTGTGAAATGTGTTTTGCGTGTGGTTTCTTTGTTTTTGTTAGCTCCAGGCACTCGAGAAAAAATCTGCCATATCCATGGTTGGATAGAAACTTAAGAAAAATCTCACCCAAGGGGATGTAGCCTTCTCCTCATTCAAGGAGCCCTGGGTCTGTAAACTGTCTCAAGTCTAGGAATTGATTAAGGGGCTATGATTCCCTGCATCTGTAATTTGAGTTAGTGATTTTTACATTAATCTTGTAGCCTGCAACTTTGCTGAATTTGTTAACTGATTCTAATAGATTTTTTGTGGATTCCTTGGAATTTTCTATAGGAAGGATCATGTCACCTGTGTGGTGTTTATTTCTTCACAGCAGCATTGCTCTTTATGTAAACCTATGGAATGTGGCCTCTCTCTAAGCCAAACTCAGCGTATAAATGCAACAACTTCCCCCTAGCATGAGACATGACTCCCAGGGATGAGCCTCCCTGGCACTGAGGGATTACTACCAAGCACCAACTAGTAATGTAACTGCAAAAAGACCTTGACCAAAAGGGGGAAAGGGTAAAGACAAATGAGTTTTTATGGCTAAGAGACTTCCAAAGTGAGTTGGGAGGTCATTTCAGAGGTCATGCTTATGCACATCTCAGCAGCAACTCATTGACTGCCAAAGTAAATAAAACCTGAAATAATGGGGCACCTGAGAGCTCTGGAGAAATTCAAACAGGACAGACAGCTCAAGAGTTTGGCACCCTGCCAGTGGGCAAGACTTTGGAAATTATGCTCCCCAGTTTGATAGAGTTGGACTCAGGTGTGTTTTCCCAACACATGCCTCTTCTACCCCTCTATTTGAACCTATTTAGTACTAGAGTTGATAGGTATATGTCAAAAGACTTAAATCTTTGGGCTGCCCATGTACCAGCTGGGCCCTGAATCTTAACAGAGTTGCAACACCTACCTCCAGTTAATTGTACTCACCCAGGACAGCTAACAATGAGATGATGATTGACAATGACCATCTCAAGGAACAGAAAGACTCTGCAGCTGCAAACAAGAAAGTCCCATCCATCTGTCCCATGGGACATAAGCCCCCTCTCAGTTAGAGGTGGGGTGGGCATCACCATCACAGAATCCTCAGGACTGGGGAATGGATGATGGACTAGAATAGACTTAACAGTTGTTCTACTCTACAATTGTTGTGATCCTAGCAATGGAACAACTTATATCATAGATGTGGAGGGAGTGGCCACTGGAGGTTCTGAGGGGAAAGAGGGAAAAGTAGGTGTAATTTGGGGGCATTTTTGGGACTTGGGAATTATCCTGAATCACATTGCAATGACATATACAGACCACTGTATATCTTCTAATAACTTGCAAAAATGTGCAAGAGAGAGTGTAAACTACAGTGTAAACTATAATTCACACTTAGTGGCAATGCTCCAAAATGTTTTCATCAATTGTGGCCCCGGGAATCAAACCCAGGGCCTCCCATATGGTAAATGGATGCCCAACCAATTGAGCCACAGCCGCTTCCCTATACTTATTCTTTATGTATGTTCATGTATGAAAGATACACTTCAATTAAATTTTTAAATAAAAAAATAAATTTCAGTGAAATATATCAAAACCTCCTGAAAATGGAGGTCTGTTGACTAATGAATAAAAGTCCTTCACACTTCTGTGACAGGCACTAGGTGCTAGATGGAATTTTTCAACACCGACAAATTTTGCAAAGAGGAATGGTCCCCAAACTCTGTCCTACACAAGGAAGAGACTGATCCCTGAGTCCTTGAGACCAATTCCTCAATACCTTTCATTTCTTTAGTGAAAACATGGGGGGTTTACCAGGATGGGTGGGGAAGGAAAAACAATGGTCTCCCATTCCTACCCAACTCTCTCTATCCCTTACCTCATCTGGGAAGGACCCACCAGAGTAGGCAAAGCCAAAGAGTAGAGGATGCTCTATGATTCTTATTCGTCCAGAGCATGTCTGAAAAGGGCACTCTCAAGCCCCCACCCAAGTTTTCATTCATGATCCCCAATCCTTCCTGCTGGGACATGAATGAATGTGTCTCAGAAGAGGCCTGGAGACAGAGAAACAGGCATGAAGAGGAAGGAGAAGAGAGAAAAAGAAAACCTTAGATAGAGATGGACAGAGATAAAGATGTAAAGTATATATAATGATCTGGAGTTAAAACTTGGGATCCACAGAGAGATACACACAGTGAAACCAAAAGAGGGAAAGAGAAAGTCCCTGATTTCAAATACATCAGTTATTCCACTTTGCCCTTTGGAAGAAATCTTCAGTCTTCATCATGATGGCTAGCCATTCTTTCACTTGTCAATGACCTCCTTAGTCACAGGTTAAGAACATGCTCTCATCTTCAATTACTTTCTCTTGGTTCTCAGCCAGTGGGGATCTTTTCTTGGCTTCAGAGTATTTGAACATATACTTTCCTCTGCTCAGAACACCACTCCTCCCTTACCACTATAATTCCCTCATGTCCTTCAGGTCTGAGCTTTAATGTCACCTTCTCAGTGGGGCTTGCATGACTAAGCCCTATTCCTTTATTCAGGGTACTTTATCACCAAGCAGTTGAGAACTGACTGTCCATTGTCTGACTCCTGTATTGACATGATTTACATCAGGGAAGGCCTGGGTCTGTCTCATCCTTGGTTCTATCTCTAGGACCTAGGCTTGTTCAGACACATAGTAGGTGCATTGTTCATTTGTGTGGGTGAATGGAAGGGAGGTTGTCAGAGAGACCAACAAATTCAAGAGCGTCTCTGTGCCTCCACCTAAAACAGACTAGATTAGAAAATCAAGAGATAGATCTGGAACCTGGCAGAAAACCCATGTGTCCATGGATACCCCACAAGATGGCTGCTGGAAGAACCTTGTGAGAACCCCCATTCAGAACAGGGTTTCCTCTGGAAACAAGGAGAAGCCCTGGATATTCTCAGGGGGCCTTATTATTAGGTAATAATAAGGTGAGGTAATCAATCAAAACAGCAAACAAGCAGGATTCCTCCCCCAACATTAGCAAAGGAACAGAATAATTAATGGTTTTAAAAGGAAGCAGGAAATTCCAATCAGCCCTGTTTTTGTCTATTCTCCCCTTACCTGGATCAGCACACAAATAGATCTTGGGACTTGTAACCTGTAATGGGGACTTGTAGTCTGTAAATCAGACCTTTTTAGCCCTTTTCAGTCCTTTCCTCTCTCTGCCTGGGACCCATAATCTGTTATTTTCTTCCATTTCTCTTCTCTTCATTTCTTAATAAATTACTGGCCTAACTGAACTGGCTTCCACTTAAAATTCATTTTTTGTAGCTTAGCCCAGAACCTAGAGAAAATCTGGCAACACACCCTCTTCCAAGCATTCAACCTCACCCCTGCACAGAGTCCTGCTTTTCAGATCTGTCTGCAATGCAGATCTCTTACCCTTGCTCCAGTCCTGTGGTATTTTAACTATGGTATTTTATGCTCAATGGCAATTTTTCCCAATATTCTATTCATTTCTACATACATTTTAAACATAATACTATGCTGAAGAAATAGCTAACATTATGTAAATACCATCAAAATCAATGTTTACTATATTATTGGTTTTCTTTATCATATGAAGTAGGCATGTCAAAAGAATTTCATAAAATGTGTTTTAATAGTTATCAAAGATGTTTTTTTCACTGCCTTTTGTTCACTTCATTTTTCCTTTGTGTCCCTATTAATGTTTTTTAAATATTGATGTGTGTATTTCATACAGTGAATCCCACAGATCTTTAGTGCATAGCTTGCTAAGTTTTGACTAATGCATGTACACTTGTGAAGATATATTATTCCATAACTCCAGAAAGTTTCCTCCTGCTCTTTCCAAATTAAACCAGTCCCTCCCCACTCCCCACCCAGAAATTATCAATTTTATACTTTCTTTAATAAATTTTAGAAATTCATGTCAATTAAATCACCTGATATGTATTAGGATGGTTATTTCACTGGGCATAATTGTAATGGGAATCAACCATTTGCTGTGTGTATATCAAGTTTAGCCCATTTCATTCCTATGTAGTACTCTATTATATGACTAATTGTTTATTCATACTCCTGGTGATGGATGTTTAATATGTCTCCAATTTTTGACTATTAAAAATAAAGGTGCTATGAACATTCAGTTACAAATCTTTCTGTGGATATATTTGTTTTCTTTGAATAAACACCTAGGAGAGGACTTGCTGAATCACATAGGTATATGTTTACAATTTTAAGAAACTCCCCAAAAGATTCCAAAGTTTTATTATATTCAACTTCTCTCAGCAATGTATTAGGCTTCTTGCTGCTTCATGTCACTGCCAACATTTGGTAGGCAAGTTTTGTTTTGTTTAATTTTAGGCATTCTAGCAGATGTATATTGGTATCCAATTAAATTTTACTTGTATTTTCCTTAGGAAAACCATTCTGAGTAATTTCATATGACCTTATTGGTCATTTTTTATCTTCTTTAGATGAGTATTCTATTCAGGTACATGGATGACCCATTGTTAGGAGCACACACATTAAGGGCCAATATGTATATTGGAGAATTGATTCCTTTATCATTAGGTAATGTCCTTTTATATCCCCGATAATTCTCAATTGTTTTGATCTCAAATTTGTCTGAAATTGATACTCCAGGTTTCTTTGTAATAGTGTTTAAGGTGTAGTGCCTTCTCCATTCCTTTATTTTCATTTTCTGAGTTTATATTTAAAGGAATTTCTTATACATAACATATAGTTGTTGTTTTTTAATACACTCTGATAGTGTCTGTCTTTGAATGGTGGGTGAGCTCAGTGACATTTTAAGTCATTATCAATATAGTTGGGCTAATGTCAACTCTATGTTTAACTGTTTTCTATTTGTTGCCATTGTTCTTGGTTTCTTTTTCTTCCACTCTTTTTCTACCTTCTCTAATTTCATTGAGCATTATATATGATTCCATTTTCTCTCCCACTCAGCACATCAATTATACATCCGTTTTGTTATTTTAGTGGTTGCCCAAAGGTTTGTGATATGTGTTTACATGTATTTAAGTAAACTTTTAAGTATCACTTTATCATGTCTTGAGTACTTTACAACAGAGTATTCTCATTGCTGCCTTCTGACCCTTGCCATCATTCAATTCATTTATGCATAAGCTATCATCATGCAATATAGTTGGTATAATTATTCTGAATAAAATGTTATCTGTTAAGATGAATTAGATGGAAAAACAACATATTTTATTTTACTTTCATTTACCGCCTCTTAACACTCTTCTTTTTGTATATCTGACATTTTGATATATCTGATATATCATTTTCCTTCTCTGAAAAGCTTCCTTCAACATTTCTTGCAAAGCAGGTCTGTTATCAACAGATGACCCCAGTTTTTGTTCACCTAAGAAAATCTTTAGTTCTCCTTCACCTTTGATAGATCATTTCCCTGGGTATAGAATTCTACATTGGTATGTTTTATATTTTCCTTCACCATTTCAATTATTTCACTCTTCTCTTTCCTTGTTACATGGCTTCAGAAGCAAAGTCAAATCTCATTCTCAGCCTTGTTCCTCCCTAGGTAACTGGGTTTTGATGTTATATTTTTATTTCCCTCTTCTCTGACTCCTTTCAATATTTATTCTTTGTCTTTGTGACATTTGGTTTGGATATGATATGTCTAGGTGTAGATTTTTTTTATATTTATCTTGCCTAAGATTTAATGAGCATCCTGGATCTATTGATGGTGTCTGGCATAAATTTTGTACAATACTCAGGTATTGCTATGTCTTTTATTTCCTCTGCTTACCTCTTTCTTCTTCAGTTATTTCTACTACACTTATTAAAATTTTCCCACAATGTTTGGATATTGTGTACCATTGTTTTCATTCTTTTTTCTTTCCACCTTTAGTTTCGGAAGTTTCTACTGGTATGTTTCCAGCACACTGGTTATATCCTTACTGGGTCTAGTCTACAGATGATCCCATCAAAGGCATTCTTCACTGGGTCTTGATTTCCTCCCCTTATACTTGCTAAACCCTGCCTCACTTGCCTCACCCCAATCCCAGCACTGGTTCCAAAGCTCCACTTCTTACTACCATAGGCATTAACAGAAAGGCTGCCTCTCCCCAGTTTCCCCATGGGTTTGTAGGTCAAGAATAGGCCAATGGTAGTCACCTGAGTCAAATGACTGGCACTATTTTATTATGGAAATTGTTTTAAGGACTTAAAACCAAATTTTTAAAAAGAGTTTTCCATAAAAATTATTTTATTCTATATTTCAAATATCACTAGATTCTCAAATAATTTCAAACTTTTTCAACATGAATGATCATTTTAAACTATCCTACTGTCTTTCCGTTTATTCCAAGAATTAAGAACATGATTATAATTACATTAGTTTCTTTGATGAGAAGAAAGTAGGCCCATAGAATTGTTACACCATAAAAAGATTTGTAGGTTCAAAAGTTGTAATAGTCACCCTTAAAAAAGGAAATGAAAGAAACCCTAATCAACTAAGGACTTGGACATTGGAGGGAGAGGCACAATTCATATTGCTTCATTTATTGTTCAGGCATCTCAAAAATACTTTAAAAGTCTTGTTCAGATGTCCTTCACTTAAAAAGAAGGGAGAAATGGTCAGTGTTTCCCTTCTAGGTTTTACAGATATCTGGAGTTTTCAGTAGTAAGCACTTTAAGTATGGGTCTATTTTCTTTTTGTTTTTTGTTTGTTTGTTTTTGTTTTTTATTTATTTTTTTCTTGGGTCTGTTTTCTAAACTAGAGGAAGACTGACTTGTTCAAAGTCTGAGATTAAGTCAGGTTTCTGAGGCAGTCCATCAGGGCCTCAGATTATCAGATGCTATGGGTAAAGCTTGAGATCTATGGCTAAAATTGAACATGCAAAAAGTGGCTTTAAAGCAACAGTTTCACAGTCAGCTGTACCATCACATATTGCCACATTAACTTGATCTTTAGTTACCTGCAAATTGTAAAGACTTTAATAATAGTAACACCAAAATTCTTGACAAGGTTGTTTTGGACAACATGTAGAACTAAGATTTCCTTATTAAATATACACCTCATTAGTTAGGAGAGCTCTCTGTAAAAGAATTCACCTCAAAACTACTGAAATATAGTAAAACATTTCATTAAAAACTCTATGAGTTTTTTAAGCTTAGTACAATTTTAAGATGATAGTGCTCAAAATTGAATATAGTACTTTAAAGACCAATTGTAAATCTATCAAGGAAATGCTCAGTCTCATCTAACACCACATTTTCATTCACACAGCTTGAGGTGTTAATTGACAGGAGCAAGGCACCTTTCTTAGTTCTTGTAAAGAATTTTAATATTCACCCTCTGTAGCAGTTTGACAGTTTGATATAGTTATGAATTCCAAAAATAGATAATGGATTATGCTTGTAAACTGGTCTGTTCATCTGGGCATGATTAAGTTATGATTAGGGCTTTCATTAGGCCACATCAGTAGGATGTTGAATCAAAGATAAAAGACATGGTGGGTAGGGAATCAAAGATAAAAGACATGGCAAAGGACAGAGTTGGAGTTTTTGATGTTGGAGTTCTGATGTGGAGTTTTAATGCTGGAGCCTGTGGAAGTAAGCACACAGAGGAGCTTGGTTGTGAGGAAGGAGAGAAGGCTCCAGGAAAAGATAAGCTGCTCACCTGACAATTCACAGCTGGCCTTGTGGAGAGAGGCAAAGCCTAGAGAGCCTCATAGTCTACAGCCGACCTTGTGGAGGAAACAGAGGACCTGAGCCCAGAGGCAAGTCCCGGAAAGAGAGGAACCCAGGAAAACTGAACCCTCACAGACATCAGCAGCCATCTTGCTCCAACATGTGGCAATAGACTTTGATGAGGGAAGTAACTTATGCTTTATGGCCTGGTAACTGTAAGCTTCTACTCCAAATAAATACCCTTTATAAAAGCCAACTGATTTCTGGTATTTTGCATCAGCACCCCTTTGGCTGACTAATACACCCTCCTAGTAGATTCCTGTCTCCACTAGAGAAAAGCTAATTCTTTGATGAAACCATTTTTTTTAAACCATTTTTTTCTGTCCCTAAAGCAAATGTATTAAAGAGAAGGAACAATGCATTAAAAATTTTACTTTTGTGCTTGTTCACACACCACATTCTCACATAAGTTTCATAGGGGATGTATTGACTAGGAATAAAATTGTACTGTATTTCAACCAAGCCTGTCATGTTAAGTTAGGTAGAGGAAAACATAAAGAATGTGGGAGTGGGCAGCATCTCCAACTATCTTAGTATTATTCCTGCATCTCCAGTGGCCAGATTATCTTCAGACTGTAATTCCAAATGTCATTGCCAGTTACAATGCAAGAGGCAAAATCCATAGTGGGTGTACTGCAAGAGGCCATCACTCTATTAAGTAATGAGTTCCCCATTATGTAGTCTAAACACTCTTGTAATATTTAGAGAGAAATAATAGTGTGTCAGTCTTCGACTCAAAAGAAACGACACTTCTACTCTAAATCCATATAGCACTGGTGCTTTGCTTACTGGAATATATTTGAACTATTAAATAATAAGTGGCTGGGTGATAATTTAAAGAGAAAATATCACCCTTTCCCAGTCCAGATAAATCTTAAATATCATGGTGTACAACATGAAGTGGTGCTAAACTGAAATATAAGTAAGTTTAAATTTTCAGGAACTGCAAAATTCTATTTTTACTATACGTGGAGTTCAGTACTACTGTTGAAACTCATTTTTGACTTGGTAGTAATTCTTCCACTAAGAAAGATGCACATAATGAAAATGAGTCTTATGTTGCAAGATGGAATGACCTCATAAGCTATGGAGTTTGAGTAGTTATTCAGAACAAGATGGAAAGTGGGGTCCACCTAAAATTATGAAGGGGGTACTGAATGTTAAGTATCTATAGCCATTTAAAGGCACTAGGTGTCAGTATCTTAAAAGATTAAGATGCTTTAAAACAAAACCTTTATACGAATATCAAAGATTTAGTGAATTATCTTCATAAATAAGTTCAAATGTCTCTGGCTTCAACTGTCTGCCCCACTGCTTAGGTAAGTGGCCAAGATTCATCAAAACAACAAACACTTGGAAATACCCCAAGAAAAACCTCACATAATCAGTTGGTTTCTTAAAGATGTGTCTGTTTTTTTTTTTATTTTCTTTCATTTGCACTTTTTAAAAGAATATGTACAAGTAACAGTTTCTTTCTTTTAATTAACTTTTATTTTTAAAGAAGTTTTAGATTACTTAAATGTTATATAAAAAATATAAGGGATTCCTATATGCCCCACTCCTTCCCTTTTCCACACTTTCTCATATGAACAACATCCTCATTAGTGTGGCACATTTGTTACAATTGATGAATCCATATTGAAGCATTGCTACTAACCATGGACTACAGTTTACACTGTAGTTTACACTCTGTTCTGCACAATTTTGTAGGTTTTTACAAAATATATAATGGCCTGTATCCATCATTGCAATGTCATGCAGGACAATTCTGTTGTCCCCAAAATGCCCCCATATTACACCTATTCTTCTCTCTCCTTTCCCTCAGAACCTCTGGTGGCCACTGCCTTTATATCAATGATAAAAGTTCTTCCACTGCTAAAATAATAATAAGTCTGTAGTAGAATAATTATGTCTACTTTAGTCCATTGTTCATTCCCCAATCTTGAGGATTTAGGGATGGTGATGCCCACTCTCCTTCTAATTGAGAGGGATCCTATGGGACAGATGGATGGAACTATCTTGCTTGCACTTGTAGATGCTCTCTGTTCCTTGGGATGGGTGTTGTCCATCATCATCTCCTCGTTTGTTGTCCTTGGTGAGTCCAATGAACTAGAGAGTAGGTGTTGCAACTCTGCCGTAATTCAGGACTCAACTGGCATATGGATGGACTAAGATTTAAGTCTCTGGGACATATACTTATCAAATATAGTGCCAATTATAAGTTCAAATAAAAGAGACAGTAGAGCCATGCCTTTTATTTGAACCTATAACAAGCAACTGTTTCTTTAAGCTCTTGCCAAGTAACATATCATGTACTCTGTCATCCATGGGTTATCTGAGGAAGAAGATTGAACCTTTATGTTTTTCTCCACGTTCACAGAGTGAACACATTGCCTTTGAGCAGCCAGTTTCTTCTTCTCCACCTGTCTTCTGCTCTTGGCTCTTAATGCCAGCTTTGGAATCTCATGCACAGAGGCAGAAGTTCAGATATTGTGAGTTTTCTGGCTTCTTGTAGCTGTTTTTCTCTCCAGCCATAGAAATGGGTGCTTGTTTCAAGCACCCATTTGCTCTCTATGGCGTCTGGTTCATGGAACCCCGAGGCCTTCTACACTGTCCCCAGTCTTTCCTGGCCCTCCTGTGCCACATGCCTGGGTGAAGGGTGGTGGGGCAAGGCTGGGACAGCCAGGGGTGCTGGGCACAGGGAGCCCCTGCCACCCACCACTACCAAGTCATTGGAGGTACAGTGCAGGTCCCAGTCCCCCAGAATCAGTGCTTGTGCACTGCTCCAGCAGCCAGCTGTGCAGGCAGTAGAGAAGCAGCTCATAGTAGCAGGGCATGCACACATCCCAGCATGGCTCCTCGTAGCACTTCATGTACCTGCTCTTCACCTTGCTCCCAGAGACCATGTTCCCGCCTGCCCCATCAAGGCATGCTCTGCTACTCTCACTCACTGCTGCTGCCTGAATGATCCCAGATACAAAACAGAGGCCTGGTAGCCAAGGCTTGACCTGCCAGTATTTTATCAGTGTTCATAGTGGGTTGTCCCTGTAAGTAACCAGCTATTCCATGTAAAAAGCTGCAGTTCTGGGATTGCTGAAGGCATTTTGTGCTGCTTTCTCTTTGGCTCCAACCTCTCCCTGCCCATGTAAGATTTTGTGGGTCAGTCATAATCCTCTCAGGGTGAACATCTTCTTCTAAGGAAAGAATGTGCCAGGGGGTCTGTGGATCTTAAACATTTTGGGTCACAGTTCCCTTTGAAAGACTGCCACTTCTATACTATCTACCCCCCAAAAAATACAGGTGGTTTATGATTTGGGGGGCTCATGTTCTCTTAGACTGAGCTCAATCATTGGTAGGGGACTTGGACCTCAGTGTAAGTGTCCTGATGGTACTGGAAGATTATAAATTGCAACCCAGAACATTTCAAGGCAGTTATTCTTAGTGAAGTATTAAAAATTGAAGGAGTTGAACTGTGAGGGGGTTAGGTGGAGGAGATGGAGGAGAAAATTAAATTCTACATGAAAATCTGCTGAAAGCTAAGAAAACTCTTTCCAGAACATGTGCATTGGCACATACCCAACCTTGTGTACAGTATGAGGGGATCAGGGAACACTCAGGTTAAAAACCCTGGCTTGGTCACAGGATTGATATATGTTCTTCAATATCATGTTCATATCTATAGACTTTCACTATGTGCAGTTTCCTAACAAAAGCCCATCATCACTGAGACCCTACCCTAGAATTTACTGGCACATATTCAGAAACCCCACCCTTGAATTTCATATTCCAACTCTTCTACCCTGTCACAGGTCACAGAATATTCACAGTAATGAGTGAGCAGAGCCTCCATGCACTGCCCAGTGACAGCCTAAGGGCCACCATGACCCTCCTGATACAAGAGACCTCCTCCAACAGGCTTGGTGAGAGCTGCTTGGAGTAAAGAGAGTCCCACAAACTTGTGGACCCGGGCTTTGGGGCACACAACTGAGACAGAACAAAAATGCCTAATGGCCCCTATCCCAAGACATTGAACCCAGGTGGGACTATCTAGCATTTGACCCTGTTGTGAGTGAGGCCTCATGAGTCAGACCCCAGTCCAGGAGCCAGCATCCCCTAAGGCTGCACATTCAGGCTGTTGGGTTGGGAGCAGATGCACAATGGTCTGAGTGTCTAAGACTAGACCTAGAGGCCCAGAGGACAGTGATGGGGCAGGGATCAATTTTACCTTGACACCAGCCTGTGTCATTCAGCTGCATATCAGCATGTCCTGAATTTGTCTTCTTCCATGAGTGAAGGCAGGGGCAATGGAAGCCTGTTGTCTCTGGCACCTTGCTTTGCAAAAGTTAACTCAATTCTCATGACAGGCAAGGGTTGGTTGTTGGGGAAGTGAGAGAGAGAAGGGAACTCCAGCTGGGCTGTGCACCTAGTGTTCCTGGGGCAGGGAAAGCAAGAAGGTGACCACTTTCAGGAAAGTCCTACCAGGGCTGTTCAGAGAGAGTTGGAGAATTAACCACACCCCCATGAATGTATCAAGAACTGGGTTTTTTGCCTTGGTTTGGACACAGTCCCCTTACAGGAGCATATCAATGCATAGACACTCTCTGCAGAAAAATGCAGTCATAAAATATTATGTACATTCTCAGGGATACATGGAGCTCATGATGCACATCCAAGGTTTTCTGGGAATGTGTTTTATAATTTTTTTTTTAAATTTTAAATTTTTAAGTTTTTTTTTATATACTTAGATTACATAAATATTACATAAAAAATGTAGGGAATTCTCATATTCCCCACTCACTCCCCCTCCCACACTTTCCCACATTAACAACATCCTTTATTAGTGTGGTATATTTGTCATAATTGATGAAAACATTTTGGAGCTTGCCACTAAGTGTGGATTATAGTTTACATTGTAGTTTAACCTATCTTCTGCATAGTTTTATAAGTTATGACAAGATATATAATGGCCTGTAGCTGTCATTGCATTGTCATTCAGGACAATTCCAATGTCCCCAAAATGCCCCCATATTACACCTATTTTCCCCCTCTCCCTCCCCTCAGAACTTCCGGTGGCCACTGCTTCCACATCAATGATAAAAATTCTTCTATTGCTAGAATAACAATAAGTCTATAGTACAATAACTGTAAGTCTACTCTAGTCGATCATTCTTTCCCCAATCCTGAGGATTCTGAAATGGTGATGGCCACTATGCTTCTAATAGAGAGCATGGGGCTTAGATCCCATGGGGGCAGATGGATGGTACTATCTTGCTTGCAATTGTAGACTGTCTCTGTTCCTTGGGATGGTTGTTGTAAATCATCATTTCCTTGTTAATTGTCCTGGCTGAGTCCAATGAACTAGAGAGTAGATGTTAACTCTGTTGAGATTCAGGGCCCAGCTGGCACATGGACAGCCCAAAGATTTTAGTCTCTTGGACATACACTTATCAATTCTAGTACTAACTATAGGTTCAAATATAATGGACAGAAGAGCCATGTGTAGGAAAACCTCAACTGAGTTTAACTCTGTCACACTGGGGAGCATAAATTCCAAAGTAGGGCCCACTGACAGGGTGCCAAACTCTTGAGCTGTCTGCTCTGCCTGTAGTGTCTGGATGTCTCCAGAGCCCTCAGGAGCCCCATATTTGAGGCAACATTTACTGTGGCAGTCAATGAGATCAGGCTGAGATATGCATAAGTGTAACCTCTGAAATGGCCTCCCAACTTACTTTGAAGTCTCTTAGCCATATAAACTCATTTGTCTTTACCCTTTCCCCCTTGTGGTCAAGATCTTTTTCCAGTTGCATTACTAGATGGTGCTTAGTAGTTCTCCCTGAGTTCCAGGGAGGTTCATCCCCAGGAGTGATGTCCTACACCAGGGAAAGTAATGCATTTATATGCTAAATTTGGCTTAGAGAGAGGCCACATTTGAGCAACAAGGAAGCTCTCAGGAGGTAACTCTTAGGAAAACTATAATACTACCCTAGGTTTCAATTTCAAAAGAAAAGTTTCATAAGTACAGTCATCAATATCAATGGCCCATCAATAGTTTATCCTCCTTCATTAGTCACTGCCCTTGTACTTTGTGGATTCTTGCTGTCCCATTAGAGAATGTGGCAGAACTCCCCAGGATGGGAATTGGATATTCTTTTGGATATTGTGTGGATCTCCACCCACTGTGACAATGCCCTACGAACACTTGAACTCTTTCATATATGTCTTATAGGTATGCCCCAAGTGAACCTCCTCCCATGCATCCCCCATCACTGACACCCTACACCAATGCTTCTCCCCTGCCACTGTTGTAGCCCTTCTTTGATCCAAAACTTCTTCAAAAATGAAGCCAAGAAAATAACTGAATAAAATTAATAAGAAAATGAAATAATGATGATAGTTTTAAAAATGGCAAATAAAATACAAAAATTAAAAATAATTTGAAATAATAAAAAATACTATGAAAATAAAATTTAAAAAATAAATTTTGACACATTTCTGATGTGACTCCCCTGGGATGTTTGTCAATACCACAAATTACCAACTTCCACACCATACTTCCCAAAGCAGCTTCTCAAGGGCCTGAACCCATTCCCTATAATTGTACCCTGGGTGCCTGCATGCCCAGGATATTCTGCATAAGGACATACAAAGCATTATTTCATTCTGGCCCCATATCTCTTCTCCAGCTCTGTCAAGACTTGTGATGAGATAGAAGAGCTATTGTAGGATTGTGGTGTAGATGAGGAAGAAGATGATGAAGCCAGTGGACAGGAGTAAGGAAGAGAAGAAGATTGTGGACTATGTGTGATAGTTCCCTTGGCCCAAGGCTGGTGCTTCCATGACAAGGTGAGTTGTGTCTGGGTCTAATTAGGAAGTCAGGACATACCTTGGCTCCCTGGCACACCTACACAGTAGCCAAATGGGATCCCAGAAATGTTTGCAACTGATTAGGGCCCCAGCTTAAAGAAGAATGTGGATGCTGATCTCTAGCTCTGGGTGGATAGGAAACTTCCACGAAGGATGTGCTCTGTCTTGGCACAGCCATTGTCCAACAGGCAGAACCACCACCCACCATCACTTTCTGCCTGAGACCAGCAAAAGTTAGAGTTGGACATGACCCACTGAGAGAAGAAACAGGTTTTGGTTTCGGTCTCCTGACTTAGCTGGCTGGGACAGTGATAGACAACTGTTCTATGATCATAAATGACCACAGTCTAGATTTGAATTTGTGTTCCATCAATTAGTGGTACCTTTGGCAAAGAACAAGTCCAGCTGGAATTGACATTTTAATAAATTTTTTCAAAGAGCCTTTGTGTCTCACTGGGGGTGTAGAAGGCAGAGGAGAGTGGCCTGCTGCCTTGAAGCATAGAGCCCTCATGATACCATCATTGGTTTGTTTATTCATTAATTAAATGAAGGTTGAGACTGTCTGATCTACTTCTCTTTCGATTGAATGGCTTGAGAATAACAACAATTAACACAAAGGTTTGATTCCCAGGAGTCTGAAGCCCTGAACTTCATCCATTACTTTTCCAAATACCGGAATTCCTTAGAGGTTAATTGTGAGCTGGGGCTGAAAGAGGAGGAAGTCTAACCAACATGACTGACAAACTGGCTGTCTTTCTAAACACAGAGAAAATCCCACTCTTGAAAGGAAGTCACTGCCCCAAACCTCAATCCTAGACATCTCCACAGACTGCCATCCCCCTGATGAGTCACCTGAGAATAATCTTTGCTCCTGGACAAAGGCCATCTCTGGAATTTCCTCTTTGTCTGGACCTTTTCCTCCATCCATGCACATGGGCAACCAACCCCTGTCCTACTCACCCTCTGTGCTTCAGGGTGTTCCTGGTGCCCCAGGTGAGCAAGAAAGTGGGCATGATGTTCCAGGTCTGAGCCAGGCATGGTGAGCCATGCATAGCCCTCCAACTGCTTGGGGAAGGGAAGGTAATTCTTCTTTGTGGGAGGAGGTTTGAGGGGGGCTGAGGTCGGTACGGAAGCTCTAAGCGAGCTGTCCGAGAAAACCGAGGCCTAGACACCATCTTGGCGCCGAATGCCGCAACCAATCAGGAACGGATGCCTTTGCAGCTACTGCAGCCAATCGGCTGCTGACATCTGTAGCAATGTCTCCTTGCCATGTGCTTCAAGATGGCCACCGCAGTTCGGCACCGCCCCCTTTCTAGCATATACCTTATATGGACATAAACCCATCCCAACCAATCAGAATCCGCCCAGTATGCCTTACCCTTCCCCCGTTTCACTCCACCCTTCCCGCTCTTTATAAATATCAGAGCCCGCCTAATAAAGTTAGACTTGGAAGCCCAGCGTAGTCTCCGGAGTATGCAATAATCTCCGTAATCGTTACTCATCATCCGCTGGTAACCGGGAAGTGTCCGTCTCCCCACTTTCATCTGTGGCTTAAGATGCAGACCCCGGCCTTTGGCTCACTGTGCTCAGGGACGCCTGAGCCCGGTGGGCCGCAACCCCCCTCCCTTTGTCCCCCGACCACCCGATCGCCAAGGGAACCGCCCCGGGGGTGGTGATCGGTGGCGGCGGCAGACAGCGACGGTGGTCAGCAGTGGTCGGCGATTGGCAGTGGTCGGCGATCGGCAGCAGAGACTGCGGAGTCATGCCAACACTTCTTGATAGCTGCAAGAAATCTTCTGAAGCCTGATCCAGCCAGGTACTCAGGATGGAAGAGGTGCTGCTGGAGGTAACCAAGTGATCTGCACAATGAGGGGAATGGGCTGTCCTTACATGTGGCCATCTGAGTGTAACCCTCACAGGTGCTGGGCTCCTATGTCTGCACCTGCCTGTCCAGTGGACAGCATCTCCCATCCCCAAACCTACTTGGCTTGTGCTGGCAGTGGCATTCCTGGATTCCAGTATGGAGGTAGAAAAGAGCTTCAATTGTAGGATTTTCTCTATTTATGGTCTGACCACCTCTCCCTTTCTTCAGCAAAGTCTGTTATACTTAATCTCTCTCCCTGCTGCCTCCCACTGCAACTCCATGAAGGCAAGGAGGGATTGTGTTCCTAATGATGGCTCAGACTACCACACATTAGGAGCCTGATAAATATCTGACCCGTGAGGGAACTGAATCTGTCATCCTGCCTCAGCCTGTCCTGAGCCCTCATGTACCCTCAATCCATAGCCCATGCCCCAAGATGCTGCCTGGGATGTGGCTGTGTTGGTGACCAGTTCTTTCGTGGGCTGTCTCTGAGCCCCTAAGGCCCTCTCTGCATCCAGTTGCCCAGCACCCCAGAAACAGCCCACTTGACTCTGTCCCTCCTGTAAGGGGAAGCCTTTCAGCCCTGCCCTCCAATTCATGTACACTGACACTGACTTCTACTAGAGGTAAACAAAACAATAACTAAAAAAAGACTAGGAGTTGTGAAAACCAAACTTGCTAAAATTAAAAAATGGCAGCACAGCTAAACTGATATTTTTTAATGGCTAAAATAGCACATTCACTGATTTACCCCTAGTTCTACTAAAGATAAAAATATTGTTTAAGGGGACTTTCTATTTCAAAACTGGAAGAATTCTTTTTCCCCCCTTCTTTTTAGAGCAGTCACAATAGCATACACTTGTAAATACCAAAAACATTTTTGAACAATAAATAAGTGATTTGGGGCAGTCATTGGATAAATTGTCAATGCCTTATTTTAGGTTTTCCAAAATACAGACCTTGAGATAATGGTTTGAGTAAAAATGGTTTATTTGGAAAGTGTAGGAAACACCAGCAGAAGTGGAAGGAAGTGATACAGGAAATGGAAAGCAGCCAATGAACATCAAGTCAACTCCCTTTGTGGTTGTCTGTGCACAACCATACAGCAAGTCTCTGGAAATCACAAATGAAAAGGATTAAAATCATATATTCAATCATACCAAACTTAGTCACATAGACACTGGAAAGTGATGTAGAATACATGACCCTGAGTTAAGGAATCTAGTAGGAAGACATCCAGGATATTTACATGCTAAATTCTGTCAACCTTGATGAGGTCTGCTCCTAGGGACTGTTAATTAATTCTCTGGCATTTCTGGCCTGCTGTGTGTGGAAAACAACACTTTTTCAGAAAAAGTCACAGGCAAAGTGATATGGCATTTGTAAGTTGGCTGGAATACACTGAGTGAAGGGCTTAGGTATATGGGAAGGCACCTACAGTAGGTAGTCAAAAGCTAGAGGAAAGGAGAGTGGATGTAGCTCAAGTGGTTGAGTTCCTGCTTCCCATGTATGAGGTCCCAGGTTCAATGCCTGGTACCTTCTAAAAATTAAAAATAACCTCTCATTGGGGAGCAGATGTACCTCAGTCGTTGACTGCCTACTTCCTATGTACAAGGTCCTGGGTTCAATCAGTGTACCTCCTAAAAAAGGTGAGGGAAATATTATAAAACTTTATTTAGAGACATTTACAGACACTCAAGCCATATAGAAAGATATAGAAAGGGAATATAGGTATAGAAAGGGCAGTTTGCTGTCTTAAATTAAGATGTGACTTCTTCTTCAATTGATCTATAGATACAATAGAATAAGAATCCCAAAAGTGATTTTTCATGAAACATGATAAGCTGATTCTAAAATTCATATGAATGAGTAAAAAGGGAAAAAAGAGAACATGGCTGAAAGGAAGGACAAGAAGACTTGGCCTGGGAGGCAACCAAAGCTATTAAGAAGATATAGTAATTAAGAGAGTGTGAGGGAATGAGATGTGGCTCAAGTAATTGAGTTCCCACATACCACATAAGAAGTCTTGGGTTTGGTTCCTGGTGCCTTCTGGAGAAGATGAGCAAGACAGTGAACTTGTGCAATGGGCAGGCACAGAGAGCTAACACATCAAGATGATGCAAGAAAGAAACACAAAGAGGAAAGACAATGAGAGAGACAACAAACCAGCAGCTGAGGTGGTTCAAGTGATTGAGCACCTCTCTCCCACTTGGGAGGTCCCAGGTTCAGTTCCCAGTCCCTCCCAAAGAAAAGATGAGCAGACACAGCACATAACAAATGGACACAGAGAGCAGACAGCAAGTGCAAACCATGAGGGGGGAATAAATAAATAAAATAACTCTTTTTTAAAAAGAGATTGTCATACTGGTAAAGACATATGTACATAGGCCCCATGAATAGAGCAGGGAGCTCTGAAAGAGACCCACCATTTGCGGAACTTTGGTATACTATAAAGTGAGAGTGGGAAAACAAAGGGCTGTTTGATAAACTGAGCTTCAAAAAGTAACAGTTATTACCCAGGGTTAATCAGCAATGTTTTTGAAGAAAGATCTTGATCAAAAAGGGGAAATATTAAATAAAATAGAGCTTTTATGGCTAAGAGATTTCAAAGTGAGTCAGGAGCTTATTCTGGAGGTTACACTCATGCAGGTTTCATTCAGACTCCACAAAATGTCACAGTACACAAAGCCACAAGCAAAACTGCTCCAAGGGCCCTGGGACGTCCTGACACCATAGGTAAGCCACCCAGCCACCTGAAATCAATGCCCCCTCACAAGGCTATAGCTGAGAACATATGGAATATATGAAATGCTATTTCACCAATATAACATAGTTATACTTAGGTATAAATCCCAAAATCATGATTCTTATGCTTCTTTTATTTGAACCTATACTTTCCAATTTACTTAAGTATATTTCTCAGAGACTTAAAGCCTTTGGATTGTTCCTATGCTGATGGAGCCCTGAAAACCAACAGATATGTGGTCAACTACTATGCTCCAGTTTTTCAGGCCTGCCCCTGGACAGCTAACAAAATGATGGATGATGGACCAGCCCCAGCTCAAAAGGAAAGCATATCTTCAACTGCAAGAAAAACAATTCTGTTCCTCTGCCCCATAATATCTGTCCCTTCTCACCCTGAAGCAGTCAGAGTGGACATTGTCCCAAATCCTACAAGACTAAGGAATGAACAAAAATAATGGGGGGCTGTAACTGCTGACTAAATCAGATTTAATGTTATCAAAGTTATTATCTTATGTTAACTGAATAACATGTAACATTGATATAAAAATAAAAATTTAAATTAAGAAAAGTAAATGTCCATATGAGAAATATATTAAATTATATCTCTAGCTCATAACATATGGCCTTCTTCATCCTCACAGATATTAAAGTCCTAAATTTCATGAACAATATATTAAAATCATTGATTAAAAAATAGGTATCTTCTAGTACTTGGGATAAAAATGGATTCCTTCAACAAGTCAAGAATTACTAACCATAAAGAAAAGATTACTAAATCTTACTATGTAAATTAAAAAACTTCTGTTCCTTATAGACCCTGTAAAGAAAGTGAAAAACCATTCATAATCCAGTACATGATGCTTGCAATTTACAAAACCAATAAAATATTGGTTGGTGCAAAAGGAATTGCAGTTTTGGACCATGAATTTTAAATCATTATAACTAGGCTCAAACACATCTTTAGTAATCAAAATAGGAACCATTACAATCAACACATTTTTGCCAATGAGAAATAACTTTGTTTATTCCTGTAGCATAAAAATCCATGATTTGGGATTCGATTAACTCTTGAAAAGCATTTTCTACATCCTGCTCGTTGTGGAAGCATTTTCCCTGCAAAACTTTTCAAGATGCTTGAAGAAGTGGTAGTCAGTTGGCGAGAGGTCAGGTGAAAATGGTGGGTGAGGCAAAAGTTTGTAGCTCAATTTATTAAACTTTTGAAGCATTGGTTGCATGACGTGCAGTCAGGTGTTGTTGTGGAGAAGAATTGGGCTTTCTGTTGACAAATACTGGCTGCAGGTGTTGCAGTTTTGGTGCATCTCATCCATTTGCTGAGCATACTTCTCAGATGCAATGGTTTTGCTGGGATTCAGAAAGCTGTAGGTTGTACAATGTGGTTTGCAAGGATATACCCCAAATATTGCCATGGTTCCACCTTTTGGATTTTTTCCTGATCAATTAATAGTCCATTGTCCTGGATAACTTTAAAAATTTCTCGCAATAAAATTTATTTAAAAAATTTTGTAGGGGCTGAGAGAAGGATATCATCTATGTAATGATATAAGATAATCTTGGGATATTTATTTCAAATTGGTTGCAAGATTTGATGAATAAGGTACTGACAAATTGTGGGGCTATTAACCATCCCTTGTGGGAGGACTGTCCATTGATAGCACTGCATCAGAGCATTGTAATTAATAGAAGGAAGGGAAAAAGCAAATTGAGGCTTATTTTGTGCACTAAAGATATGGTGAAAAAGCAGTCTTTTAAATCCATAACGATAAGAGGCCATTCTTTAGGGAGCATGGCAGGATTAGGGAGGCCAAGTTGGAGGGCTCCCATCAGTTGGATTATCTTATTAATTTGTCAGAGATCATGTATAAGTCTCCATTTTCCAGACTGTTTAGGAATAACAAACATAGGGGTATTCCATGGACTATGAGAAACTTCAAGTCTACCATTGGACAATTGTTCTTGAACTAAAAGATGAGCATGATGGAGTTTCTCCTCTGATAAGGGTCACTGGTCCACCCAAATTAGTTTATTAGAAGTCCAGGTTAAGGGCAGAGGAGTTAATCTGCCAGTGGCCATTCCTAAAATGTGGAATAACCTGAGCATCCCATTGTGAGAGAAGGTCTCGCCCCCATAAGTTGATAGGTATAAGGACAATATAACATTGGAATTGTCCTTCCTGGCCTTCTGGCCTGATAACCTGTAAGGGAGAGGAACTTTGGTGGGTGGTAGTGTATTCATCTATGCCTTGCAAAGGAAAAGGACAAGATTCCTTAGGCCAAGAAGATGGCCAGGAATCTTCAGAAATTACCGAGACATCAGCTCCAGTGTCTTCCAATCCAGTAAAAATTTCCCATTAATAAATAACATAGGTTTATGACTTTGTAAAGAGTGGGTCCAAAACTTCTGAGAGTTAGTGCTGCCAAAACCTCCTTGCCATAGTTTTGTAGCAGATGTTAATTTGGGTTGAGTTAAGAGTAATAGCTGAGTTATTTTCTGTCCCTTAGGTATAACTTGGAGTGCAGGAGAGCTGAGCATAATTTGAATTTCTCCAGCATAATCATTATTAATAACTCCTGGGTGAACAACAACTCCTGAACAGGTAATACTGGAATGTCCCAGGAGGAGGCCAAAAGTGTTGATGGGAAGAGGACCCCAAACCCCAGTAGGAGTTAGTTCTACTTTATTTCACTCCTTAAGAGTTATTACTTGGGCAACACATAAGTCGAGCCCTGTGCTGCCAGTGGTGGCTGCTTTAAGGTCAGTGACTGTAAGTCGGGCATTTCCCAAAAGGCTTGTGGCTTGTTCCTGAATGTTTTTGGAGCTCAGGGAACCCCACTCCTCCTGAAGTTTCCCAGCAAAGGGCATCCTTGATCATCAAAGTGAGACTTACGTTGATTTGCCCTATGTTTGTCTTTTTTACAGCAAGGGCATATTTCATTAGGGGACCACCCTGGTCCTCCAGAACAAGAGGTACAATTTTTTTGGTAGATGCCCCTTTTTTCCACATTTAAAGCAAGTGGCATTAGAAGTCATAATGGCAGCTAAAACTTTTGCTTTGTGAGTTTCAGTTCCAACATTCTGACAGGCTGTTAAAAAGTCTCCAATACTGACAGCCATAGATTTAACAGGTAGAATAATTTGTTGACAGTCTACGTTAGCATTTTCATGGGCCAACTGCATTGACAGTGTTTTGGTGACCTGGTTGTTATCTATTTGCCTATCTATAGCTTTTTTAAGTCAATCAATAAAATCCATTTATAGTTCATGTGCCCCCTGCCAGATAGATGCAAAGGATTTTTGAGGAGTTTTTCCTTCAGGGATGGCCTTCCAAGCTCTGTGAGTCAATTCAGAGCACTGCGTAAATAATTGTTTATCAGCTTGAGCCTGTATTTGGGGATTAGTAAATTGCCCGATGCCCAGGAGGGCTTCAAGGGTTACCGATATTTGGTGATTAATGTTACTAATATGTTGTTGCTCTGCTCTCTTTCAATATTCTGTTAACCAAATGCTATATTGAGCAGGGGTGGTTAAAGTCCATACTAAAATTTTCCAATCAGCAGGGATCATGGCATACTTTGTGGCTAATGCCTCCAGTAATCCTTCGGTATAAGGGGCATGCATACCATGATCTTTTATGCTACGCTTTAATTCCTTAAAGACGTTATAGGGGAGAGACTCATGAACCGGCTGTTGTTGAGGATTTAAAACAACAGGACACAAGGAAGCAGCAAAGTCACCCTCTTTTAATCCTTCTTGTAAACACTGTTGCATCTGAGGGATGAAATTATGATCAGTTTCAGTTTCATCTTGACTGGATACGTAAGCTTTAGGAGCCATTGAAGGCGGCAGGTCCGGGGCTGTTGGAAGGGTTGTAGAAGGAGGTGGATCAAAATCAGAGTCAATCTGAATAGGTTCTAAAGCCATTTTAATCAAACCCCACAGGGCTAAATGATCAAGTGTTACAGAGCCACCTGCTTCTTGATGATACTTTAACTTTTCTCCTACCCGTTTCCAATCCTTAAGACCTAAACTTGCCTCTTTGGGAACCAAGGGCAATACCGGAATAGAGCATCAAACAAAGAAAATAATTTTTCCTCCTCAACTTTAATTCCTGAAGCCTCAAGAAGCTGAAGCAATACTTTAAGAAACTTCGATTGTTTCTTAGAAAGCTGAGTTCCCATTATTTAGAAAGTACAGTTAGTTGTGGACATGAAATGTCCAGCTTCCCCTTACCAGGAATGAGACTGGTCAAGATGCTCCTTGTCCTCACTGCTACATCAGGTCCCTGTTCAGGTGCCACTTGTGGAAATTCATGAGTGGGATTCTGTCTTGTCCTGCAAGACAAAGGTGCATGGAAAGAAAACAGACCTGCCTTTGGATACTGAAGCAAGTGTCCTTTATTCTTTGCTGAGTTTCTTTTTTATTGCATTCCATATGATTTAGCGATCTATTTCTAAAATAATCTCAAGGTTACTTTTTAATCTTTAATGGTTCGATTGTGAATACATTGTGCATTGTTTATCAGAACATTGATTATAACATGCTTATAAAGAACAGAACATGTATGTGTGCAAGGTTGTTCTTTAAACAAAAATCAAGGGGTAAAAGGTGTCATGACAAGCAGCCTCGGGATAGAATGGCACCAGCCATTTTCATTCGTCAACGTTCAAGGTTTTCCATGAACTCCATCCAGCCTCCAAGAACCTGCCTGACATGCCACAACCATCTTTTTTTCTTTAGGGACTTTTCTCTTTATATTGTATAGAATTATACATCAGAAAACCCAAAATCAGGTAGATTTTTACCTATGCTTTCTTCTAGAAATTTTTTTATAGTTTTGTATTTTACACTTAAACATATAAATTATTTTCAATGAATGTCATTCAATTTTTCCATCACTATTTGTTGTAAAGACTTTCTTTTCTCCATTTGATTGCTTTTGCTCCTTTTATACAATTAAGTTGCCTTTAATTGCAGGGGTGTTTTTTTGGCACCCCATTCTGTTCCTTTTATCTGTGAGTCTGTTCTTTTGCCAATATCACACTCTCTTGATTACTTTAGCTTATAATAATTCTTAGAATTGGGAAGAGGGAGTTCTTCAGCTTTGCTCTTCTTCAATATTGTGTAGGCTATTCTTGGTTTAAAACTATTTGTTAATATCTGAAAAGTAGCTTGCTGGAATTTTGGGATTGTGTTAAATCTACAAATCAAAACGAAGAATTGTCATGTTAACAATTGAGCTTTTTGATCATGAATGAGAAGTATCTCTCTTTTTACTTAGATTTTCTTGGACTTGTTTCAAAGTATTTCACCATGTTCTGCATGCATATTTGTACATATTTAGATTTATACCTAAGGATTTCTTTTTTGCACTACTGTTTAAAATTTCAAATTCCACTTGCTCATTGCTTAGATGTAGTAAAGTAATTAATTTATGTATATTGACCTTGTAGTTGGCTTCTTATCACAATCCATTGTCATCTATTTCAGTTTGTACTTCCAAAATAATGGCATTGAACAACCTGAACACTGAATTTCAGTGATAAATCTTAATAGCTGGGAAGGGGATATATCAATCATAAAACAGTAATTGCTAAGCTCCTTGAAATGTGCCTCATTGCCTGGAAAGGGGTGCTCAAACCATCTTTTCTCACCAACTGACACCTCAGATATTTGGGAACTGCCTCAGTGTTCAGACTTAAGGATAGTGGCATCCCCTCCGCAGTGACCACAAGACCTTCTTTCTGCAGGACCAATGGGGGAGGCACCTGAGCTTATGAGACATGTGTAGGCGGCATCCAAAGGGAGTAAAAAGCTTCCTGTCCACAGCCCTGATGCTGGGGGGAGGGACTTCGTGTCTTCTCTGGAATTTTTTCTTAAGGAGTGATCACAGAACCTACATTTTCTGGAAAATTCTATGTGTTTTATTCTTTATTTTCTCATAATATTTTATAAAGACTTTTAAAACCACATTACCCATTTCTTGTGGGGTTTGATAACTTGAAATCATAGCATGCTGTAGTACTTTTGGTAGATTCACTATTGTTTCTGGGGAGAAATCCCAAAACAAATTCAGAGACAGGAGAAATACATACATAATCAGGAAATGAATATACAGATAATGAGACTTTCAGGTGAATGAGTTGGGGACTTGCAAGTCCAGCCATTTCAGAGTGTAAGGGCAAAGGGAAAATGGGCACCTCTATATACTTATTTTTATTAATGTTAATGGTTAATTTTTCAATGTCAAAGTACTTTAACACATTTTGAAAAGTTAAAAATTAAGTATATTAATAAAACTCATGACATTATTTTAAGTAAAAATAATTTATATCAGACCCAGAATTCACTATAATTTTATTTTCCTGGATTTAATGGAAGCAAATTATCACTCATTTTAAAAATATGCTTCTTAACATCTCATTTTCAATTGAGATAATTGTTGTGCTTAACAATTTTTCATGACACTGTGATGCTATTAAATAATTTTAAATTAATTTCAGCTTACTGAAACTTTTGTAGAATCCCACTCATGGTGACTGATAATATCAAAGCACTTCAAATTTGGATAAAATTGTACTAAGCAAAATTCATGAATAGGTTTTAGAAGATTGAAACATGTATGTGATAATTTAAAATCAACTGTTGATATTGCATGATGATTAATACTTTTTAAATGAAACTATTAAGATGGAATTTCTACAAGATTTAAGATGCTTTGTGTAAATCAGATGTATTCATTGAAAATGAATTTTCTTAGGATAAAAATTCAATATCTGAAGCACTTTGTTCAATTTAGTATAACTAAAACCCAAAACTGAAATTACAATATTGGTAATCTTCTTATTGTTTTGCTATATGTCTATTTCCCACAATAATTGATACTTTCATTCTGGGATTCATGCATTATGAATTTTGTTACTTTTTTGGTTATTTTTAAATTTAGGAAGTATATTCATATATCTTTTTTTTTTT
>JAQZBX010025277.1:0-21942 GCA_029593785.1 Cabassous unicinctus | reverse complement strand
GTTGAGAAAATGCCTTCCCACATACCTTACATTCATAAGGTTTATCACTTGTATGAATTCTCACATGTACAGTAAGTATTATGACTTGAGAAAAGGCTTTTCCACATTCATTCCCTTCACAGGGTTTCTCACCATTATGAATGTTGTAATGTTCAATGAGATACTCCTCAGGCTGAAGGTTTATTCCACATTCCTTAAATACATAGGGATTCACTCCACTATGAAATTTCTCATGGTCAGTGAGATCTGATTTGCTACTGAAGGCTTTCCTACATTCCTTACATATATAGGGTTTCTCTCCAGTTTGTCTTCTCTGGTGTGTAATGAGGCTTGATTTCTGAATGAGAGCTTTCCCACATCCATCGTATTCATAGGGTTTCTCTCCAGTATGTATTCTCAGATGGTTAACAATGTTTTCCTTCTGGTTGAAGACTTCTCCACATTCATTGCATATGTAGGTTTTTTCTCCAGGATGAATGCTCTGATGTTTAATGAACTATTACTTTGGGCTGAAGGCTTCTCTGCATTCTTTACATTCATTTTGTTTCTGTCCACTATGAGATTTTCATATTCTGTGAGATATGATTTGTACCTAAAGGCTTTTTCACATGCCTTACATGCATAGGGTTTCTTTGCAGTAGGAAATCTCTTATAGCTGAGTTTTGACATTTGAATTAAGGCTTTCCCACATAGATATGATTTTTTTTCAGTAAGAATTTTCTGTTTAATTAAGAGGTTTCCTGTCAGGTTGAAAGCTTTCTCACATATATTACATTTTTATGTTTGTTGCCCTGTATGGCTTTTAAAATGAGGAGTAAAAAATCATTGTAAAGAGCAGACTACATTCAGGACATTCATATGGTTTCACTCTAGTTTGAATTTTCTCATATTCCATGAGGTTTTCTTTCAAATCAAAGTATTTCCATGTTCATTACAATGCCAACTAATGTATGAATATTTCATGCTCAATGAAAGTTAATGCCTGGCTGAAGGATGTCCAATACACTTTACATACACAGGGTTTTACACCTGCATGTTTCACAACAATAACATCACCAAAATGAGCAGCATTAGGCCAGTGATGCTAAGAAATTTTACCAGAATCCCAGAAAGTCCTGGGACCTGGGGCTGACAATAATAGAAGTGAGGTTGTGAGATAGTACAATGCTTGCAGAAATCCTCAGAGGGTGCAGATGCCAGGTATTTCTCAGACTAATTAAAGATTAAATTTTCAACACATTATTAGCAGTGTTGAAAATGTCACCAGCCTCTTCAATATCAGAACAGAATGGAGGGATTGGATGGGAAGAAGCTGATGTACAACTGAAGAAGTTGGAATGTAACAAGTGTTCACTGAAGTTCCCCCAAACCAGAGAGGGAATGTCCTGTTTGGGAACCAAACTCTCAGAGCCCCAATGAAAACCCTCATCACAGGTTCTGGATCTGCAAAGAAGTAAAAAAAAGACCTAAAAGAGCAGACTACATTCAGGACACTCATATGGTTTCTCTCTAGTTTGAATTTTCTCATATTCTTAAGGTTTTGTTTCAAATGGAAGCATTCCCATGTTCATTACAATATTAACTAATGTATGAATATCTCATGATCATTGAGATTTAATGCCTGGCTGAAGGATTTACAATATTCCTTACATACACAGGGTTTTACTCCTGCATGTTTTTCTAATGTACTCGATTTTTCCCAAATTCGTTCAATCGCAAATGGTTTCTCTGAATGATTAATTCTCAGGTAATCACAGGAGGTTGAATTTCCAAGAAAACTTCATGCTCATTACACTTAAAGGGGAGGACTACCATGTGGGGTAACTGGCAAAACTCATGGTCTTCATTATTTTTTCCCTTACAGTGATTCCCTCATGCTTAGGTAAGCATGATGGAAATTCCTTTAAAGTGAAGTTACATTCATAGAAGTGTTATTTTGAGGAAACAATGCTTGCATTCAGAGAAAATATTTTTCCAACTTTCTTACATTCTCTGACTCCATCTTAAGTGTGTACTGTTGTGGAAGTGGATATAGGTTCACTCACAGGACTTTTGTTATGTGGTTCTTTCTGCTTCTTAATGTCCTGTGCTTCTTCATAGTTTGTGGGGTGCAGCAAAAGCAGTGCTTAGTGGGAAATTTATAGCATTGAATTCATTCATTAGAAAAGTGGAAAGATCCAATATCAATCATCTAAGCATCCAATTTGGGAAGCAAAACAATATCTCCTTTTTATTTGTTCTATCATTCATGGCTCTTCTTGCTTCAAATGAGCATCACATCCAGTTTGGTGGATTCATACATAGGAAATGGGGAAGTGATATAGCACTTGATTTATGATGGGGACTAAACAACACCACACAAATCAACCATGGAACACTGAGACTTCTGAAGGATAAGAAAGATGCAGCTTCCAAAGATACATGAATAAGGTGGCCCCAGAACAAAGGCCAAAATGGCAACCCAGGAAATCCTGAATACTTTGTCTTAGACTGACAATTTTTGTTCAATATTTTTTTTTCTTCCATGTATTTGGATGAGATGCACTATTTATTTATTTATTTATTTTGAGTTCCAGTTCTTTTTGTTTTTTACTGTTCATAAAAATCAAGATTTTTCACAGTACATACCAATATTTGTAAAATGATATACAAATATATATGCATATATGTGTATTTTCTTACATAAATGTTATTTTATATATTTATATATTTTTTAAAGGTGCTTAGATTACCTAATTATTACTCAGAAATTACAAGGATTCCCATGTTCCCCGTAGGCCATTTTACATCAGCATATACCATGCAGAACTGTGTGGGAGAGAGGGTGGTCTATGATGTGAAATGCGGTCTATGCTTGGTGGCAAAGCCCCAGGATGTGTATATCCATTATGGTTGATGTTCCACACTGAGACGCACTATTTAATATTCTTCAAAGTTTACCAGGGAAATTATAGCATTCTTGCTTGCCTGTCCTCATCTGCACTTATTATTTGTTATTGATGGGCCAAATAATATATTTTAAAACATTATGTATCCTGTATTATTCAGCCAAAAGTATGCTGATGCAAAATACCAGAAATCTGTTGGTCTTTATAAAGGGTATTTATTTGGGGTAGAATCTTACAGTTACCAGGCCATAAATCATAAGTTTCTTCCTTCACCAAAGTTGGTTAACCCTGTCTTGTAGCAAGAAAGCTGCTGACATTTGCCAGGGTTCAGACTTCTTGGTTCCTCTCTTCCCAGGACTGCAATTCTCTCTGGGCTCAGCTCCTCTGTTTCCTCCACAAGGTCAGCTGTAGGCTATGAGCATCTCAAAGTTTTGCCTCTCTTCACAAGGTCAGCTGTGAAATGTCAGGTGAATGTCTTGTCTCTTTTCCCTGGGGCCTTCTCTCCTTGCTCATCAGAACTCCAACATGAAAAGCTACTCCAACTCTGTCCTTTGCCATGTCTTTTTATGTTTGAGACCCCACCCACTAAGTGGCAGGGCTCAACACCCTACCAACTGTGGCCCAGTCAATGCCCTTATCAGAACTTAATCATGCCCAGATTAACAGACCAGTTTACAATCATAATCCATATCTCATTTTGGAACTCATAATGATATCAAACTGCTACATTTCCATTTACCCATCTTATGCTATATATTAATATATGGTGTGTTTTAACACTATATTCATGTCCTAAGCCACGGATATCATTATTACTTTTCCATTCAGTAGTCTTTCAGATATATGGATTTAATTAACAGATATTGTTCTTCAATCCATCCTGAATCTTGAACGTTCTGAAATTATTTCCTTTCTGCCTGAAGAATATTCTTTTGCATTTCTTTTAAAGTGAGTTGCTGCTGGCAAACTTTATTAGTTTTTACTCATCTGTAAAAGTATTTCTTTCACTTCTTACTGAAGGATTGAGATAAATTAAATCTCAGGCCCTCTAGGATCACCACTGCTCTTGAGAGTAACCTTAGAATTGAATTTCTCCATTCTGTTGTAAATGTAATCAGCTCTTTGGAGAAGAAGTTAGGAGCTTTCAGTTTTACAGTTTGCTTTGTGCTACCCCAACCCCCAGGTAAATTCTGTGCGCTCTGGATCGGGGGATGGGAATAATGGAACACCTGTCTGAGTTACAGGTCTGATTTTGAAGCTAAGATTTGGTGGAGAAAGCACAGTATATTGTGTTCTTCTTGGGATCATTCTAGGAATGTGTGCAATGGTGTTCAGCACCCCATTTTGTTCAATGATGGCCACACCCAAAGTACAGCCACTGCTTCATGAGTTCCCATTTCCCCTAGACCAAGTAACCCCTCCTGACCCCACATCTGCATTAATGCCCTTGTTTGAGTCTTGTGTGGACCCTGGGAAATTATGTTCTTACTAACCCATTGCTGTGTATGTAAGCCTTTTGTACTTAGGATATTTTGATTAGATTTAGATAAGGATCTTTCAATTGAGTCATGTTTGTTAGATTGCCTTAGTTTAGTTAAGGGCCTCTGATTAGATTTCAGGCACCAGGATGGAACACAATCATTGTGCTGAAGTCCCACATACACACAACAAACAGAGAAAGAGTGCTGCCATGTTTACCCTGCCAAGTGGGAGAAGTCTCCAGGATATCCTACAGCTATGGAGAGACACAGAAACCATGAGAGGCTGAGGGAGAGGCCAGTGGCTGCAGTCTTGGAGCAGCTTGAAGCTGAAGACCTCTAGGCCAGAGGAGAAGGGAGAGGTGTGAGCAAATGTGTCTGATGGCCCACTGCTGAGCTAAGGGAGAAAGTGAGTTTGAGGAGAAGTCAGAGAGAGACATGCAGGCACAACACTTTGCATTGGCAGAAGTCCAGCAGCAGCTTGCCCTTGTTAAGACAGCATTTTGAAAAATGCCTTGATTTGGACATTTTCCCATCCTCAGAACTGTAAGCTTTAATGTTAATAATTTCCAAAAAATCCATCCTCTTTCTGGTATTTTGCATTGGCAGCACTTGGCAAACTGAAACAGCTAGGGACACAGGGTTGGAGCACTGCCCTGTTCCCAAATGGCAGTGTGATGCTGCTGCCCAGTGAATTCATGTGTAACTCTGGGTGTCTCCAGACTGGTGGGAATGACTAATGGTAAGACAGAAGGGGGAGTTCTCTTGGCCAGCAAGGCTTTCAAGACAGGGAGTCAGGCAGGAGAGTCACATGGTTTGGGCGCTAGTATAAAGTTACAGATGCCCCAGTATGATGTAACTGCCTCAGGCAGGGGTTGGCCTGGTGGATAGGGGCTGATAAATTCATGGGAACTGGGGTCTGGTGCAGTAGAGGAGTCAGGGCACAGAGAGGAGTCTTCCTGCTCCTGCTCATTTTGCTCTTTTCTTCTTCCCTTGGCCTACAGCCTTGACCCTCTGAGGATGCTGCTCTTACTGTAACCCTCCTGGGTCTCAGGAACAGACCCAGGCCTCCTGCTTCCAGTTCTATATTCAACTTCTTCAATCTTGGGGGCAGCTAAAGAAAGAGCAATGCCAAGATTAAACCTGTTGGTGTCAGGAAGAAAATGTCAAAATTCATATTATATCATTCACTACAGCAATAATATCACCAGAATGAGCAATATTAGGCCAGTGGCCTTAAGAAATAGTACAAGAATCCCAGATAGTCCTGGCACCTAGGGCTGACAAGAATAGAAGTGAGGTTGTGAGATAGTACAATGCTTGCAGAAATCCTCAGAGGGTGCAGATGCCAGATATTTCTCAGACTAATTAAAGATTAAATTTTCAACACATTTTTAACAGTGTTGAAAATGTTGCCAGCCTCTTCAATCTCAGAAGAGAATGGAGGGGTTAGATGGGAAGAAGCTGATGAACAACTGAAGAAGTTGGAATATAACAAGTGTTCACTGAAGTTCCCCCAAACCAGAGAGGGAATGTCCTGTTTGGGAACCAAACTCTCAGAGCCCCAATGAAAACCATCATCATAGGTTCTGGATCGACAGAGGAGAACAGGGAGAAAGGCCTGCTCAGCACTCACAGCCTCAGTTGGTGATGTGAGTCACTGTAGCTGGTTTTCACTGGGGAGTAAGCAGCAGGAAGTCCATCTTCTCCTGTTGTGCTAACAGACCTCTAACCGGACACTTGGAGAGAGCACTGTGGCCATCAGACAGGCACATCCATGGTACTCATTCTCTGTGCTCACTCTTGCTGAGGGAGGCCTCCACCTGTCCAGGCAGCTGGGGAGGGTGCCAAGGGGAGTGAGCACTTTTCCTTTTTGGGTGACTGTATTTGCCAAGTTTCAGGGGATGTGCACCCCCCAGTAATGTTGCAGATACACACCAATATCTTAAAATCAACCACTTTGTTTGATTTCTTTGAGTACTATTTTCATAATTTTTTTTAAATTTTAACCAAATTTTCCTTGCAAAGAGTAAAAAAATAATTTATGTCTGTTATGGCAAACAGCAAATTCCTTCTCTAGCCTCAACCCCCATACCTCCTGCCTCAGAATTACCTGATTGGCAGATTCTTTTAGATATACATTTCTGTTTGTAAATACATGCATTCTCTAGTTTCATCTATCCCTCACCCTAACAACTATGAGAAAAATATTGGAGTACAGCTAAAGAATATAAATAAGTTTTATAACTTCTTATAATACTTGAGATTAGATGTATATCAACTAATTATGAAAGGATTATTTCTGATTTAAAATAATAAGGAAAATTTGAGTGAAGTAGAATGCAGGCCACTGTAGTTCAGTGGCTGTAAAACTTGAATCCACATCAGAATCAGGTGAAGAATCTGAAATAATAGAAATGTTTGGGGTGCCTGAAAAACAAATGCTACAATAATGGGCAGCATTCTTTTTAAAAATGGTAGTTTTTAAAATGCTTACTCAGAATGCAATGGTTTGAAGAACCACTGAAAACAACCAGGATAATTTGAAATAAGTGGAAAGCCCATTTTTACATAAACTAGGAGAAATCTCAAGTTCTGATGCATAAATTAGTGGTAATATATTGAACGCAGATGAGTGTGGAAGAAGATGTGGGAGGAGCAGATCTCAGAAGAAACTGCAAGTGCACTTTTCTAAGAGCAGAAAGACATCCTGAATGGCACAGTCACAGCCGCTTCCCTAAAAGAATGACAGCAAGTTGCACAGACTTGAAGTGGAGATTTGTTGGAGATTAACATTCATTACATTCACAGGGCTTCTCTCCAGTATGAATGTTGTCATGTTTAATGAGATTCAGCCTCTGGCTGAAGGCTATTCCACATTCCTTACATATATAGTGTTTCCTTCCCCTATTAATTTTAACATTGTCATTGAGATTTCATTTGCTACTGAAGGCTTTCCTACATTCCATGCATATATAGGGTTTCTCTCCAGTTTGTATTCTCTGGTGTGTAATAAGGCTTGATTTCTGAATGAAAGCTTTCCTACATCCATTGCATTCACAGGTTTTCACTCCAGTATATATTCTCAGATGGTTAATGAGGTTTTCCTTCTGGTTGAAGGCTTTTCCACTTTCATTGCATATATAGGGTTTCCTCTAGAATGAATGCTCTGATGTTTAATGAACAATTACTTTTGGCTGCAGGCTTTTCTGCATTCCTTACATTCATTGTGTTTCTGTCCACTATGAATTTTGTTCTGTGAGATATGATTTGTACCTGAAGGTTTTTCACATGCCTTACTTGCAAAGAGTTTCTTTGCAATAGGAAATCTCTTGTATCTGCAATTTGACATTTTAATTCAACACTCCCACATATATATTATTTCTCTTCAGTAAGAATTTTCTGATGAATAAAGAGGTTTTCTGTCAGGTTGAAAACTTTTCCACTTGTAGTACAGTTCCTTGCATGTTCCCCGTATGGCTATTAAATGAGGAGTAAAAAATAACTGTAAAGAGCAGACTACATACAGGACACTCATATGGTTTCTCTCTAGTTTGAATTTTCTCATATTCCATAAGGTTTTGTTTCAGATGGAAGCATTCCCATGTTCTTTACAATAGTACCCAATGTATGAATATTTCACCCTCAATGAGGTTTATTGCCTGGCTAAAGGATTTCCAATATTCCTTACATATACAGGGTTTTCCTTCTGCATGTTTTTTTGATATGACTCTAATTTCCCAAATTCATGAAATCCAAAATGGTTTCCCTGAATGATTAATTCTCAGATATCTCATGAGGTTGAATTTCCAAGAAAATTTCACACTCATTATACTTAAAGTGGCAGACTCAATGTGGAGCAAACTGGCAATCCTCACTGTCTTCCTTCTTTTTTCCTTAGATAGTTTCCTCCATGCTTATGTAAGCATGATGCAAATTCCTTCAAAGTGAAGTTACATTCATAGAATTTTTATTTTGAGGAAACAACGCTTGGTGTCAGAGAGAATATTTTCCCAACTTTCTTACATTCCCTGCCTTCATCTAAAGACTGCACTGTGGCAGAAGTGGATATAGCTTCATTCACAAGCCTTTTGTTATGTGGTTCTTTCTGCTTCTTAATGTCCTATGCTTTTTCATAGTTGTGGGGTACAGCAAAGGCAGTGCATAGAGGGAAATTATAGCATTGAATTCACTCATTAGAAAATAGGAAGGATCCAATATCAGTCATCTAACTGTACATTTGGGCAGCACAACAATATCTCCTTTTTATTTGTTGTATCATTCATGGCTCTTTTGCTTCAAATGAGCAGCACATCCAGTTTGGTGACTTCATAACTAGGAAATGGAGAAGGGATACAGCACTCAATTTATGATGGGGACAAAACAACACCCCATAAATTAACCCTGGAAAACTGAGGCTTCTGAAGGATAAGAAAGATACAGCTTCCAAAGATGCACAAGTAAGGTGACCCCAGAACAAAGCCCAAAATGGCAACCCAGGAAATCCTGAATACTTTGTCTTGGACTGACTATTTTTGTTCAATATATTTTTTTCTTCTATGTATTTAGATGAAATGCACTATTTAATATTCTTTAAAGTTTACTGGGGAAATTATAACATTCTTGTTTGCCTGTCCAAATCTGCACTTATTATTTGTTATTGACTGGCCCAAAAATTTTAAAACATTATTATCTTGTATTAGTTAGACAAAAGGGTGCTGATGCAAAATACCAGAAATCTGTTGGCCTTTATACAGGGTATTTATTTGGGGTAGAATCTTACAGATACCAGGGCATAAAGCATAAGTTTCTTCCTTCACCAAATCTGTTACCCCTGTCTTGTAGCAAGACAGCAGCTGACATTTGCCAGGGTTCAGGCTTCTTGGGTTCCTCTCTTCCCAGGGTCGCATTTCTCTCTGGGCTCACCTCCACTGTTTCCTCCACAAGGGCATCTGTAGACTATGAGGCTCTCTAAGCTTTGCTTCTCTCCACAAGGCCAGCTGTGAACTGTCAGGTGTATGATTTCTCTCTTTTTCCTGGGGCCTTCTGTGTTGCTCATCAGAACTCCAAAGTCAGAAATGACTCCAGCTGTGTCCTTTGCCATGTCTTTTTATGTTTGAGAACCTGCCCACCAAGGGGTAGGCCACAATGCCCTATGGACTGCGGCCCAGTCAATGCCCTTATGATAACTGAATCATGCTGAGATTAACAGAGCAGTTTACAAGCACAATCCAATATCTATTTTTGGAATTCATAAAGATATCAAACTGCTACATATATATTTACCCATCTTATACTATATATTATTTTATGGTATATTTTAACACTTTATTCATGTCCTAGGTCATGGATATCATTATTAATTTATCCATTCAATAGTCATTAACTATATGAATTTAACTGATATTGTTTTTCAATGTATCCTGAATCTTGGACCATCTGCCTCTGAGATTATTTTCTTTCTGACTGAAGAATTTTCTTTTGCATTTCTTTTAAAGTGAGTTGCTGCTAACAAACTTTATTAGATTTTACTCATCTTTAAATGTTTCTATTTCACTTCTTTCTGAAGGATTGAGATTAATTAAATCTTAGGCCCTCCAAGATCTCCACTGCTTTTGAGAGCACACTTAGGTTTGAATTTCTACATTCTGTTGTAAATGTAATTGTTTCTTTGGAGAAGAAATTGGGGGCTTTCAGTTTTACTGCCTGCTTCCTGGCCCAGCACTGCCCAGGCAAAATCTGTGTGCTCTGGCTCTGGGGATGGGAATAATGGAACACCTCTCTGAGTTACATGCCTGATTTTGGAGCTAAGATTTGGTGGAGCAAACACAGTATATTGGGTTCTTCTTGGGACCATTTTAGGGATAAGTGCAATTGTGGTCAGCACCACATTTTGCTCAATGATGGCAACACCCAAAGTACAGCCACTGCTTCTTGAGTTCCCATTTCTCCCAGGCTTAGAAGACCCCTCCTGATCCCTGTGCCCTGGGTTAATACCCTCATTTAAGTCTTGTGAGGACCCCTGAAAATTATGTTCTTACTAACCCATTGCTGTGTGTAAGCATTTTGTATGTATGACATTTTGTTTAGATTCAGATAAGGGACCTTTCAATTCATTCACTTTTTGTTAGGTTGCATTAGTTTAGCTAAGGGTCTCTGATTAGATTTCAGCCACCAGGATGGAACCCAATCATTGTACTGAAGTCCTACATACATGGAAGACACAGAGAAATATTGCTGCCATGTTTACCCTGCCATGTGGGAGAGGGTCCCAGGATCTCCTAGAGCTATGGAGAGACACAGACACCCAGAGAGGCTGAGGGAGAGGGCAGAGGCTGGTGCCTTGGAGCAGCTTTAAGCTGAAGACCTCTAGGCCAGAGGAGAAGGGAGAGATGTGAGCAAATGTTTCTGATGGCCCACTGCTGAGCTAGGGAGAAAGTGAGTTTGAGGAGAAGGCAGAGAGACAGGCAGGCTCAACATTTTGCCTTTGGAAGAGTCCAGCCACTCCTGACCCTTGTTAAGACAGCATTATTGATGATGCCTTGATTTGAACATTTTCACAGCCTCAGAACTGTGAGCTTTAACCCTAATAAATACCAATGAAAGCAACTTATATCTCTTATTTGACATTGGCAACATTTGGCAAACTCAAACAGCTAGGGAAACAGGGTGGGGAGCTTCCCTGTTCCCAAATGGCAGTTTGATGCTGCTGACAAGAGAATTCACCTGTAAACTTGGGTGTCCCCAATCTTGGTGGGAATGAGTACTGGTAATATGGAGGGGGATGTGCTCTTGGCCAGCAAGGCCTGCAAGACAGGGAGTCATGCAGGAGAGTCACATGGTTTTGAGACTAGTATAAAGTCACAGATGTCCCAGTATGTTGTACCTTCCCCAGGCAGGGGTTGGCCAGGAGGGCACAGGCAGATAAAAACATGGGTTCTGGGTCTGGTGCATCAGACGTGTCAGGGCACAGAGAGGAGACTCCCTGCTCCCGCTCCTTTTGCCCTTCCCTGCTTCCCTTGGCCTCCAGCATTGACCCCCGGAGGAGGCTGCTCTTACACTACCCCTCCTGGGTATCAGGCACAGACTCAGGTGTCCTGCTTCCAGTTCTACATTCACATTCTGCAATCTTGGGGGAGCTAAAGAAAGAGCAATACCAAGATGAAACCTGCTGGTGTCAGGAAGGAAATGTCAAAATTCACATTACAGCATTGGCTACAGCAATAACATCACCAGAATTTGCACCATTGGGCATGTGACCCTAATAAATAGCATGGAAATCCCACAAAAGCCTGGGACTTACAGCTGACAAGAATAGAAGTGAAGTTGTGAGATAGTGTAGTTTGCAGAAAACCTCAGAGGGTAAAGATGCCACATATTTCTTAGACAAATATTAAATTTTCAACACATTTTTAACAGTGTTGAAAATGATGCAGATTTTTCAATCCCACAAGAGAACAGAGGGGTTGAATGGGAAGAAGCTGAGAAAGAACTGTAGAAGCTGGAATGAAACACGCATTCACTGCAGTTCCACAAGCCAGAGAGGGAATGTCCTGTTCGGGAACAAATTTCTCACAGCCTCAATGAAAACCATCATCATAAGTTCTGGATCCACAAAGGAGGAGAGGGAGAAAACCGTGCTCAGCACTGATAGACTCAATTAATAATGTGAGTCTCTCAAGCGGGTCTCCACTGGGGAGTAAGGAGCAGGAAGTCCTTCTTCTCCTGTTGTGCTAACAGCCCTTTAACTGGATACTTGTAGAGAGCAGTGTGGCCTTCCTATGTTCATGTCCATGCTCCTGGTGCTCTGTACTCACTCTTGCTGAGGGAGGCCTCAACCCATCCAAGCAGCTGGGGAGGGTCCTGAAGGGAATGAGCACTTTGCTTTATGGGCCACTGTATTTGCAAAGTGTGAGGGGAAGTGTCCCCAGTTATGTTGCAGATACAAATGAATATATTCAAATCAACCACTTTGTATGATTTCATTGTGTACTATTTTCATTATTTCTTTTAAATTATAACCAAATTAACCATACAAAGAGTATAAAAATAATTTTTGTCTGTTATGGCAAACAGCAAAATTCCTTCTCTAGCTGCAAAACCCATTTCTCCTTCCTCAGAATTATCTGCATTGGCAGATTCTTTTGGGTACACATTTCTGTTTGTAAATACTTGCATGCTCTAGTTTCATCCATCCCACAGCCTATCACGTATGAGAAAACTATTGGAGTACAACTTAAGAATATAAATAAATTTTCTAACATCTTAAGATACTTTAGATTATAAATATATCATCTAATGATGAAAGGATCATTTCTGATTTCAAATAATAAGGAAAACTAGAGTTAAGTATAAAGCAGGCCACTGTAGTTCAGTGGCTATAAATTTGAATCCACATCATAATCAGGAGAAGAATCTGAAAAATATAAATGGTTGGGGTGCCTTATAAGAAAATGCTACAATAATGGGCAGCATTATTTTTATCATGGTAATTTTTAAACTTCTTACTCAGAATGTAATGAATTGAAATACCAGTGAAAACAACCAGGATAATTTGAAATAAGTGGAAAGCCCAACTTTACATAGAGTAAGAGAAATCTCGAGTTCTGATGCATAAATTAGTGGTAACAAATTGAACACAGATGAGTGTGGAAGAAGATGTGGGAGGAGAAGATGTCAGAAGAAACTGCAAGTGCCCTTTTCCAAGAGGAGAAAGACATCCTGAATTGCACAGTCACAGCCGTTTCCTTAAAATATTGGCAACAAGTTGCACAGACTGGAGGTGGAGATTCTTTGGAGATTCACATTCATTACATTCACAGGGTTTCTCTCAAGTATAAATGTTGTAATGTTTAATGAGATACTGCCTCTGGCTGAAGTGTATTCCACTTTCATTACATGTATAGAGTTCCCCTCCACTATGAATTTTCTCATGATCAGTGAGATTTGATTTGATACTGAAGGCTTTCCACATTCCTCACATATATAGGGTTTCTCTCCAGTTGCTCTTCTCTGGTGGGCAATGAGGCTTGATTTTTGAATGAAAGCTTTCCCACATCCATCACATTCATATGGTTTGTCTCCAGGATGTATTCTCAGATGGTTAATGAGGTTTTCCTTCTGTTTGACGGCTTTTCCACATTCATTGCCTATATAGGGTTTTTCTCCAGAATGAATGCTCTGATGATTAATGAAGTATTGCTTTTGGCTGAAGGCTTCTCTGCATTCTTTATATTCATTTTGTTTCTCTCCACTATGTGTTTTATCATGATGTCTGAGATATGATTTGTACCAAAAGGCCTTTTCACATGCTTACATGCTTAGGGTTTCTTTGTAGTAGGAAATCTCTTGTTTCTGAGTTTTGACATTTGAATTAAAGCTCTCCCACATATATATGACTTCTCTTCAGGAAGAATTTTCTGATGTATAAAGAGTTTTTCTGTCAGGTTGAAAACTTTCCTACATGTATTATATTTCTATGCTTGTTCCCCAGTGTGGCTTTTAAAATGAGGAGTAAAAAATGACTGTAAAGAGCAGACTACATTCAGGACAATCAAATGGTTTCCCACTAGTTTGGATTTTCTCATATTCTTGAGGTTTTGTTTCAAATGGAAGCATTCCCATATTCACTACAATACTAAGTAATGTATGAATATTTCATGCTCAATGAGACTTAATGCCTGGCTGAAAGATTTCCAATATTCATTAACATGGTTTTACTCATGCATGTTTCTCTCTTGTGACTCTAGTTTTCCTAAATTCATGAAATCCCAAATGTTTTCTATGAAGGATTAATTCTCAGGTAATCTCGTGAGGTTGAGTTACCAAAAAAACTTCACACTCATTTCACTTAAAGGGGAGGAATATCATGTGGGGCAAACAGGCAAAACTCATTGTCTTCATTGTTTTTTCCTTACATAGATACCCTCTTGCTTAGGTAAGCATGAAGCAAATTCCTTTAAAGTGAAGTTACAGTAATAGAAGTATTATTTTGATGAAACAATGCTTGCAGTCAGAGAAAATATTTCCCAACTTTCTTACATTCTCTGCCTTCGTCTTCAGTCTGTACTGTAATGGAAGTGCCTTAGCTTCACTCAAAATCCTTTTGTTATGTCGTTCTTTCTGCTTCTTGATGTCCTATGCTTCTTCATAGTTTGTGGGGTGTATCAAAATTAGTGCTTAGAGGGAAATTTAAAGCATTGAATTCATTCATTAGAAAAGAGAAAAGATCCAATATCAATCATCTAAGCATCCAACTTGGGAAGTGCAACAATATCTCCTTTTTATTTGTTCTATCATTCATGGTGCTTCTTGCTTCAAATGAGCATCACCTCCTGTTGGGTGACTTCATAACTATGAAATGGGGAAGTGATACAGCACTTGATTTATGATGGGGACAAAACAACATCCCATTAATCAACCCTGGATCCTTCAGGGTTCTGAAGGTTAAGAAGGTGCAGTTTTCAAAGATGAACCAGTACAGTGGCCACAGAACAAAGGGCAAAATGACAACTGAGGAAATCCTGAATACTTTCTCTTGGACTGATTATTTTTCTTCAATTTTTTTTCTTCTTTGTGTTTGGATGAGATGCAATATTTAATATACTTTAGCGTTTACTGGGGAAATATATAACATTTTGGCTTGCCTTTCCAAATCTTCACATATTATTTCTTATTGAATTGCCAAATACTGTATTTTCACACATTTTATATCCTATATTATTCAGCCAAAGGGGTGCTGAGACAAAACACCTGAAATCTGTTGGTCTTTATAAAGGGTATTTATTTGGGGTAGAAGCTTACAGTTACCAGGCCATAAAGCATAGTTTTCTTCCTTCACCATAGTCTGTTACCCTGTCTTGGATCAAAACACTGCTGTCATTTGCCAGGGTTCAGGCTTCTTGGGTTCCTTCCTTCCCAGGGCAGCATTCCTCTCTTGGCTCATCTCCTCTCTTTCCTCCACAAGGACAGCTGCAGAGAATGAGGCTCTCTAAGCTTTGCCTCTCTCCACAAGGCCAGCTGTCAACTGTCAGGCGAATGGCTTGTCTCTTTTCCGCAGGGCCTTCTGTCCTGGCTCATCAGAACTCCAACATCAAAAACTACTCCAAGTCTGTCTGATGCCATGTCTTTTTACATTTGAGACCCCACCTACCAAGTGGCACGGCTCAATGTCCTTCCGACTGTGGCCCAGTCAAATCCTTTGTTATAAGTTAATCATGCCCAGATTAACAGACCTGTTTACAAGCATAATCCCATATCTCTTTTTCGAATTCATAATGATATGAAACTGCTACATATCCATTTAGTCATTTTATGGTATATATTATTTTATGGAGTGTTTTAACACTTTATTGATGTCCTAGGACATGGATATCATTAATACTTTATCCATTCAATTGTCATTTAGATATATGAACTTATTTAACAGATATTTTTCTTCAATCCATCCTGCATCTTGAACTTTCTGAGATTATTTTCCTTCTGACTGAAGATTATTCATTTACATTTCGTTTAAAATGAGTTGTTGCTAGCAAACTTTATTAGTTTTTACTCATCTGTTAAATTATTTCTTTCACTTCTTCCTGAAGGATTGAGATGAATTAAATCTCAGGCCCTCTAGCATATCCATGCCTTTGAAAGCACCCTTAGGGTTGCATTTCTCCATTCTGTTGTAAATGTAATCTGTTCTTTGTAGAAGAAATTAGGGTCCTTCAGTATTACAGCCTGCTTCCTGTCCCCACCCAACCCACAGGCAAAATCTGTGTGCTCTGGTTCTGGGGATAGGAATAATGGCACACCTCTCTGAGTTACACACTTGATTTTGAATCTAAGATTTGGTGGAGAAAGCACATTATATTTAGTTCTCCTTGGGAATATTCTAGGGGTCAGTGCAATGGTGGTCAGCACCTTATTTTTTTCAATAATGGCCACGCCCAAAATGCAGCAACTGCTTCATGATTTCCCATTTTTCCGAGACTTAGGATACCCTTCCTGATCCTTGTGCCCTGGGTTAATGCCTTCATTTGACTCTTGTGTGGACCCCGGGAAAGGATATTCTTACTAACCCATTGCTGTATGGGTAAGACTTTTGTACGTAGGACATTTTAGTTAGATTCAGATAAGGGATATTTTGTTTAGGTGACTTTTTGTTAGACTGCTTTAGTTTAGTTAAGGGCATCTGATTAGATTTCAGGCACCAGGATGGACACCAATCATTGTGCTGAAATCCTACATACGAGGAAAACACAGAGAAAGAATGCTGCCATGTTTACCCTGCAATGTGGGAAAGGGATTCAGGATCTCCTAGAGCTTTGGAGAGACACAGAAACCCTGAGAGGTTGAGGGAGAGGCCATAGGTTGGAGTCTTGGAGCAGTTTGAAGCTGATGCCATCCAGGACAGATGAGAAAGGAGAAGTGTGAACAATTGTGTCTCATGGCCAACTGCTGAGCTCAGGGAGAAAGTGAGTTTGGAGGAGAAGGCAGAGAGAGACATGCAGGCCCTACATTTTGCCTTGGCAGGAGACCAGCAGCAGCTGATCCTTGTGATGACAGGATTTTTGAGGATGCCTTGATGTGGACATTTTCACAGTCTCAAAACTATAAGCTTTAATGCTAGTAAATTCCAGAAAAAACCAACCGATTTCTGGTATTTTACATTTTCAGTGCTTGGCAAACTCAAACAGCTAGGGACACAGGGTTGGAGCCCTGCCCTGTTCCCAAATGGCATTGTGATGCTGCTGCCCAGTGAATTCATCTGTAAACTCTGGGTGTCTCCAGACTAGGCTGGAATGAGTACTGGTAAGATGGAGTGGGAAGTGCTCTTGGCCAGCAAGTCCTGCAAGACAGGGAGTCAGGTGGGAAATTCTCATGGTTGGGGAATAGTGTCAAGTCTCAGATGCCCCAGTATGATGTACCAGCCTCAGGCAGGGGTTGGCCAGGTGGGTAGAGGAAGATAAATGCATGGAATTTGGAGTCTGGTGCAGCAGAGCAGTCAGGGCACAGAGGGGAGACTTCCTGCTCCTGCTCCTTTTGCCCTTACATCCTTACCTTGGCCTCCAGCCTTGACCATCTGAGGAGGCTGCTCTTACTGTAACCCCCTGGGTCTGAGGCACAAACTCAGGTCTCCTGTTTCTGGTTCTACATTCATCTTCACCAATCTTGGGGCAGTTAAACAAAGAGCAATGCCAAGATGAAACCTGTTGGTGTCAGGAAGGAAATGTCAAAATTTACATTACAGCATTGGCTACAGCAATAACATCACCAGAATGAGCAACATTATGCCAGTGACCCTAAGAAATTGAATGGGAATCCCAGAAAATCCTGGGACCTAGGGCTGACAAGAATACAAGTCATGTTGTGAGATACTGCAATGTTTGCAGAAAACTTTAGAGGGTGCAGATGTCAGATATTTCTCAGACTTATTAAATATTAAGTTTTCAACACATTTTTAGCAGTGTTGAAAATGATGGAGGCCTCTTCAATCCCAGAAGAGAAAGGAGGGGTTCGATGGGAACAATCTGAAGAACAACTGAAGAAGCTGGAATATAATACTTGTTCACTGCAGTTCCCCCAAGCCAGAGAGGGAATGTCTTTTTGGGAATAAACTTCTTAGAGCCCCAATGAAAACCAGCATCATAGATTCTGGATCCACAAAGGACGACCAGGAGAAAGGTGTGCTCAGCACTCACAGCCTCAGTTAGTGATGTGAATCACTCTAGGGGGCCTTCATTGGGGAGAAAGCAGCAGGAAGTCCGTCTTCTCCTGTGGTGCTAACAGCCATCTAACCGGATACGTGTAGAGAGCAGTGTGGCCTTCAAACATTCGTGTCCATTCTCCTTGTAGTCCATGTTCAGTCTTGCTGAGGGAGGCCTCCTCCAGTCCAGGCAGCTGGGGAGGGGACCGAAGGGAGTGTGCACTTTTCCTATATGGGTGACTATATTTGAAGAGGTTGAGGGGAAGTCCCTCCCCCAGTAATGTTGCACATACAAATCAATATCTTCAAATCAACCACTTTGCATGATTTCATTGTGTACTCTTTTCATAATTTCTGTTAAATTATAACCAAATTTTCTGTGCAAAGAGTATAAAAATAATTTATGTCTGTTATGGCAAACAACAAAATTCCTTCTCTAGCCTCAACACCCATTCCTCCTTCCTCAGAATTATCTCCATTGGCAGATTCTTTTTGGTACACATTTCTGTTTGTATTTACATACATTCTCTAGTTTCATCCATCCCAAACCCTTACATATATGAGAAAAATATTGGATATAACTTAAGAATACAAATAAATTTTCTAACTTCTTAAAATACTTGAGATTAGAAGTATATCATCTAATTATGAAAGGATCATTTCTGATTTAAAGTAATAAGGGAAATTGGAGTTAAGTTGAAAGCAGACCACATAGATCAGTGGCTGATAAACTTGAAACCACATCAAAATCAGGGGAAGAATCTCAAAAAAGATGAATGTTTGGGGTGGCTTATAAGAAAATGCTACAATAATGTGCAGCATTATTTTAAAATGGTAATTTTTTAAATGCTTACCCAGAATGTAATGGATTGAAGAAACAGTGAAAACAACAAGGATAACTTGAAATAAGTGGAAAGCCCACCTTTACATAAACTAAGAGAAATCTCGATTTATGATGTATAAACTAATGGTAACAAATTGAACACAGATGAGTGTGGAAGATGTGGGAAGAACAAATCACATAACACTGCAAGTGCACTTTTCCAAGAGGAGAAAGACATCCTGAATTGCACAGTCACAGCCTCTTCCTTAAATGATTTGCAACAAGTTGCACAGACAGGAGGTCGAGATTCTTTGGGGATTCACATTCATTACATTCACAGGGTTTCTCTCAAGTATGAATGTTGTAATGTTTAATGAGATACTGCCTCTGGCTGAAGGCTTTTCCACATTGCTTACATATAAAGGGTTTCCCTCCATTATGAATTTTCTCATGGTCAGTGAGATTAAAATTTCTCCTGAAGGCTTTCCTACATTCCTTACATATATTAGGGTGTCTCTCCATTTGGTCTTTTCTTGTGTGCAATGAGGCTTGATTTCTGAAAGAAAGCGTTCCCACATCCATCACATTCATAGGATTTCTCTCCTGCATGTATTCTCAGATGGTTAATGAGGTTTTCTTTCTGGTTGAAGGCTTTTCCACATTAATTGACTATATAGGGTTTTTCTCTAGAATGAATGCTCTTATGTCTTATGAACCATTGCTTTTGGCTGAAGGCTTCTCTGCATTCTTTACATTCATTTTGTTGCTGTCCCCTATGAGTCTTTTTCATTTTCCCTGAGATATGATTTTTACCTAAAGGTTTTTTCACATGACTTACATGCATAAGCTTTCTTTGCAGTAAGAAATCCCTTGTATCTGAGATTTGACATTTGAGTTAAAGCTCTCCCACATATATGTGATTTATCTTCAGTAAGAATTTTCTGATGAATATAGAGGTTTTCTCTCAGATTGAATAATTTCCCACATGTACTACATTTCTATTCTTGTTCACCGTTATGGCTTTTAAAATGATGAATAAAAAATGACTGTAAAAAACAGACTACATTCAGGACACTCATATGGTTTCTCTCTAGTTTGAATTTTCTCATATTCCATGAGGTTTTGTTCAGGTGGAAGCATTCCCGTGTTCATTACAATACTAACCAATGTATGAATATTTCATGCTCAATGAGAGTTAATGCCTGGCTGAAGAATTTCCAGTATTCCTTACATACACAAGCTTTTACACCTGCATTTTTCTTTGATGTGATTCTAGCTATCTCAAATTCATGAAATCCCAAATAGTTTCCCAGAGGATTAATTCTCAGGTATCTCATGAGTTGAATTTATAAAAAAACCTCACACTCATTACACTTAAAGGGGAGGACTACCATGTAGCACAATCTGGCAAAACTCATTGTCTTCCTTCTTTTTTCCTTACATAGATAACCTCATGCTTAGGGAAGCATGATACAAATTCCTTCAAAGTGAATTTACATTCATAGAAGTGCTATTTTGAGGAAACAATGCTTGCAGTAAGGGAAAAGATTTTTCCAGCTTTGTTACATTCTCTGCCTTCATCTTTAGTGTGTATTGTTGCAGAAGTGGGTATAGCTTCACTCACAAGCCTTTTGCCATGTGGTTTTTTTGTTCCTTAATGTCCTATGCTTCTTCTTAGTTTGTGGGGAGCAGCAAAAGCACTGCCTAGAAGGAAATTTATAGCACTGAAAACATTTATTAGAAAAGAGGAAATATCCATTATCAATCATCTAAGCATCCAATTTGGGAAGTGCAGCAATATCTCCTTTTTATTTATTCTATCATTCATGGCTCTTCTTGCATAAAATGAGCATCACATCCAGTTTGGTGACTTCATAACAAGGAAATTGGTAAGTGATACAGCACTTGATTTATGATGGGGACAAACCAACACTCCATAAATCAACCATAGAACCTTCCAATTTCTGAAGGATAAGAAAAGTGCAGCTTCCAAAGTTGCATGAGTAAGGTGACCCCAGTAAAAAGGCCAAAATTGCAACAAGGGAAATCCTATATACCTTGTATTGGACTGACTATTTTTGTTCAATTTTTTTCTCTTGTATTTATTTGGATGAGATGCACTATTTAATATTCTTTAATGTTTACCAGCAAAACTACAACATTTTTGCTTGCCTTTCCAAATCAGCTTTTATTATTTGTTATTGACTTGCCAAATAATATATTTTAAAACATTTTATATCCTGTAATAGTCAGCCAAAGGGGTGCTGATGCAAAATACCAGAAATCTGTTGGTCTTTATAAAGTGTATTTATTTGGGGTAAAAACTTACAGTTACCCAGTCATAAAGTTTAAGTTTCTTCCTTCACCAAAGTCTATTACCCCATCTTGGAGAAACACAGCTGCTGATATTTGCCAGGGTTCAGGCTTTTGGGGTTGCTCTCTTCCCAGAGCTGTGTTTCTCTCTGGGCTCAGCTCCCTTTTCCTCCACAAGGTCAGCTGTCTTCTATGAGGCTCTCTAAGCTTTACCTCTCTCCACAAGGGAGCTGGGAACTTTCAGGTGAATGGCTTTTCTCTATTCCCGGGGGTCATCTGTCCTTGCTCATTAGAAATACAACATCAAAAAGTACTCCAACTCTGTCCTTTGCCATGTCTTTTTATGTTTGAGACCCCACCCACCAAGGGGTGGGGCTCAATATCCTATTGACTGTGGCCCAGTCAATGCCCTTATCATCACTTAATCATGCCCAGATTAATAGACAAGTTTGCAAGCATAATCCCATAACTATTTTTGGAATTCATTATGATAACAAACTACTTCATATCCATTTACACATCTAATGCAATATATTATTTTATGGTGTGTTTTAACACTTTATTGATGTCCTAGGCCATGGATACCATTATTACTTTATCCATTCAATTGTCATTTAGATATAAGGATTTAATTAACAGATATTGTTCTTCAATCCATCCTGAATCTTGAACCTTCTGAGATTATTTTCTTTCTGCCTGCAAAATATTCTTTTACATTTTTTTAAAAAGTGAGTTACTGTTGGCAAA
>JAQZBX010025276.1:0-29664 GCA_029593785.1 Cabassous unicinctus | reverse complement strand
AAGGGTATTTATTTGGGGTAAAAGCTTACAGTTATAAGGCCCTAAAGAGTCCAGCTCAAGGTACTATAAGAGATACTTTCTCACTCAAGTCAGTTGCCATGTGTTGAAGTGAGATGGTGGGCCTGGTCTCTTTTTCCTTCTTCCTATTAAGGCTCTGTGGACCCAGATGCTTCTGATCTCAGCTGGAGGCTGGCATAGGGTTTGTTTCTTTCCAGGCTTCCTCAGCTCAGCTTTTCTGTTCTCTTCAGCTGCAAACTATCAGGCAATAGCTGATCACTCTTCCTGGGGCTGCAGGATCAAAGTTCTCTCCTCTGCCACGTCTATGGAGCTCTCTTTCTTCCTGTGCCTTCTTCCATGTGTCTTCTTGAGAGACTGTCCATTTACATAGTCCACCAAAGGAGTGGGAACTTAGCTTGAGTTAACACCTTACTGACATGGTCGAATCAAAGCCCTAATCTTAACATAATTTAATCAAAGATATCTCAGCTGAATCTAATACAGACAAAGGGCATCACACTCAGAGGTACAGACCAGTTTACAAACATAATCCATATCTCTTTTTGGGATTCATAAATAATATCAAACTTCTACAACTGGGTCACAAAAAAAGGTCTTAAAAAAATCTAAGGATGTTCTATAGTCTTACTTTTTCTATCTTTACCACCCATCTATCTTCTGCCAAGTTCCAGCTCTGTTCTTGCTCAATTTAGTCCTAATACCAGAATGAAGTATATTCTTCTGGTATTAGAATATACCCAGAATATGGTATATTCTGTTAGAATATACCCAGAGGTATATTCTAGAGGGAAAAATCCCATGGTACATTTCTGTGTAGTTTTCTCCTACTCCAAAGTAGTCTAATGAAATTACAGGTTTCAAAAACTGGAAAGGTGATTTCTTCAATGCATCTCAAGGTCTAATTTAATTAGCTCTTGCAAATGTATATTATATGACAATATTCAGATCCACCGAAGTACAGAAGTAAAAGTGAGATTTATTTTTTCATTTTTAGTCTTTTTTTCTGCATTACTTCTTAGCTATTTTTGATACATTTCAAGAAAATTTCAGGCCCTGCCAATCAGGACATCCATTAGAAACAAGTATATTTTATACATGAACCAAACAAAGAGTAGCGGATATCTCATTCATTCTTGTTAAAATTAATTTGCTTTATTATTTTCTTCCTATATCCTCTTTTTTGAGATATTTTTTATTAGAAAAAGATGGTATTAAAACTGTTAATTATATTCCTCAGCATATAATTTAAATCTTCTATATGCAGTCAGATTCATCATGGAGCAGTATAATAAATTAGTGTTGTGTTGTTTGTTTTCTTTTAAATGATCAGACTTAAGGTATAGTCTTACTTCTACTGCCTGATTAAATTGATTCATTCAATGATGTTTTTACAAGTTATTGGCCATGTAGTTAATGAGTAAATAGAAAAGTTAGCTTAAATTTGGTAGGCAGGCTTTCTCTTCCCCCATTGATTTGGTCTTTGCTGGTCTTTGCTGAATCCTTCCTGAGTGGGATTTCCCCCTTTTCCATCCTGAGAATGTATGGTTTTAGCTTGTTTCAGGAAAGCCCCCAATAGTTGCCTCTCTCTTTTCAACATCACCCCTAGTGTGAGATGGTTTCAGGACTTCTGGTGTGAAACTCCCTGCCTTTGAAAGAACGCTTGGTACTAAGATTCTGGTTCCATTGCCTAGCAAAATTACTGAATTTTCCCCAGAAATAAATATTTCGTTAAGTTAATGTCATATTGCTAATGATGTATATCTAGATGAATGAAAATACCCCTGAATTGTTCCTAAAAAAGAAACAAATGTTGAGAGTTCAGCTGGACCTTTATAATGAAAGAAAATAGCTTTTTGAAATGCTGGATAATGATCCATTATCTGGATATGAGAAATGTCCAGATACTAATGGAACTTAAAATTTTAATCCAGATTCTTGTTGTTACATAGACCTATTCTAATGTCCATTTTGGGGTGATAGTAGAAAAATTTGAATTACTGAAGATTAATTTTTTAGCTTTAAATATTCAGTATATTAAAATATATATTGTTGCTCTAGGAGAAAAAAAATTGAAATACTGATATATAGCTGGGAAATAAGCTATTATTATTAAGCATAAAAATAAATTAGGGAAATTTTAATTTAAGTGCAATTAGCAACAACTATAACATAAAAATTTGTAAAATAACTCGATATTCTTGATATTTTCCACTCTTTCATTTTCTTATTTTCTTATTGGTTTGGTTATATGTGTTCTCTGCACTATGAATTTCAGAACCATTTTATTTATGAATGATAAGGTGGTTTAGTTTAGTTTGACATTAGTTTGATATGATGTCAAGTCAGTTAAAAAGGACACACGCTCTTTGCTATGGTTTGCTTATTAGTATTTCCCTTTTTCTCAAGTTACATACAACATTGTTCCAGTTGAAAAGAACAAATGACCTATTTATTAATTGTTCAGTCAATACTTCTCAAACTAAAAATGGGTAAGAACTTACAATAAACTGACAGTAGTAGAGGTTAGTGGATTTATGTATGATTTTCCGGCAGAGTCTCAGGAGCCCAAAGTATTTATTACTTGAGAACAACGAATCTTCAACTTAAGGGTAAGCAACTCTGTATATGATATGGATAATAGTAAGCCTTTAAAGGAAGAAAGAGGAGACAGCTGTCTGTTGCTTACTTCTAACTAGGCATACTGTAGAATTGATTTTTATTCTTCTCAGTCATTTACACTGAAAGTCACATACTCTCTCAAGTCTTTTTGTAAAATGAGGACAAGTGTGGATTACTAATATTACCCTTGTACCCATTAACCACCCAGGAGTTTCTCATTCATCATAGTGCTGGATAAATCTGTCATATTCATTTCTGATTAAGTTTGTCTTGTAATCTATGCAATCATTGAACTTACCTTCTAATGGGAGGAGACAAGCAATAACAACGTAATAAAGAAGGAAGTTTGTAATTTTAAATAATATTGGAAGGGTAGTCATCACTGAGAAAAGGCCATTTGAAGAGAGACTTGAAGGAGGTGACAGAGTTAGTCATGCAGCTTTCTAGAGAAAGAACATACCAGATGAGAGAAAACAAGTAGAAGGACCCTAAGGTCAAGCTTATCAGGCATGTTTAAAGAATAATAGGAAGGCAAGTGAACTAGAACTGAGACATAATGGGGGAGCAGATCAAATATGGACCATTTATTGGAGGTTCTTTGGCTTTTACTCTGAGTAAATAATAGAGAAGCCATGCAGAGTTTTGAGAAGAGGTTTAATATGATCTGAGTGATGTTTTGGAATGATCACTTTAGCTTCTGTGTTGAGAATAGATGATGTAACCTCTATTTGGTTTTCCTTCTTCAAATCTTGTTGCCACATCATCTATTCTCAACACAGAAGCTAAAGTTACTGAATAGATGGGATCTTTCTCTCTCCCTGGTGTTCTAAAACAGTATATTTAAGTGCCAGTTGTACATATTCACTTGGATACACCACAGATATCTCAAGTTCATCATGTCCAAAACTAAATCCATCTTTCCTCCCAGTTCCCCTTTCCAAAGTTTCTCCCTCTTTCTATATCCTTTGTCTTGCCAAAGACCCAGCCACCTAGTCATTCTTGACTCATTTGTCTTTTACCCTTCAATCAAATTGAAGGTAAAAGCTTTAAGTTCTCTTTTTTAGTAGTACATATTAGTTACTTTAATTTTTTCTGCTATTTACACTGATTAACTCATTACTCCCACCTTTTTCTACCCTTCAATACTTATCTGGAAATTCTAGCATTCTTTAGGAGACAGGCAGGAAGAGGCTTTTTATTCCTTTCTGACTTTGTGACAGCACTACTTAGTCCACTTCCCTGTGTAGCCTGGGCAGCCTCTATCACTTATTTAAGTGACTGATATAAAGCGGTATGTGGTACTGGAGTTGTCAAAATGATTTTGGTTGAATTCCAGCTCTAAAATATATTAATTATATGACTTTATGCAAGCCACTTAATAACTCTGAGCCTCATTTTCTTTGTCTTAAAAAAGGCAAATGAGTACCCATCTGTCAGTGTTATTGTTTGTATTAGTGATGCTATTTCTAAAGCCCCTGTTAGACAGTAATCACACAATAATAATAATAATAATAGTAATAGTAATAATAATAATAATCCCCTCTAGACTGCATGCTTCACGAAGACAGGGAACTATACCTCAAATAGCAAGCACACTGCCTGATATGATCTTAATTAAAGTCCATAGTATCGAATGAGATTGAACTTGAAGCCTCAGTGCCACCATTCTTTCCTCATGTAAGCCTTACCTGAATGATCTGCTCCCCTTTTATCAGCGTAAATCTAGGGGTCCTTTACGGTGTTCCCATAATATCTTCTACATAGTATTCATCACATTCTTTTATGACCCAGAACACTGGAGACCATCTTCCTGAGGGGTATGCATGGCTAGTTTTAATGGAATCATAGTCTGGAGTCTCAACTTCTACATATACTCTTTACTAATGCTGATCTAGCGAACAGCAGTGCTGTGTTCACAATAATACATCTTTAACTTTACAAAAGAAAGGCACACCGTCATCCATCATAAATCTTACCATATGACATGGCACTGTGGCATAAAAACCTCCTGGGCACCAAACCAAAGGAAAAAAAAATGAAAGTATTATTGGTTTATGGAAAACCTCCTCTAGTGATTAATCAAGGAACTTTCAACCCACAGGATTTTGAACTTTCTCTTATTTTTTATATTTCTGGTAGGGGTGAAACAGTGTGTGAAACTGGGTATTTTGGCCTACATTGAAGTGTTCTGGATTCACAATAGCTAAAGCACTATAATTAAGCCAATTTTCATTTATAACTGGAATAAATAACTGTCCAGTCATATATAACTTGAATAAAGACTATAGACTTTTTGAGGTATACTGGCTAAAAGTCATGGATAAAATTGTATGTGCTTAGTTTCAGATTTGTTGTATTTTACTCAGTAAGATTATATAAACTTGAAATATTCCTTCCCATTATAGTTAATTTTCATCTCATTTCATCTTATAAAATATTTAATAATTTCGTCACCTATTAACAAGAAACAGACATTTAAATTTAAATAGAAAATTATAGATGGCAACTTAAAAATGTGTGTGTGAGACACAGGTTTTCAAATTTATTTTAGGAGGTACAAGAGCAGAAAGTCTGAAGGCTACTGCTCTAATGTGCCTCATCAACAAGACTATATCCTCCTTGGGGGCAGGAACTATATATTTTTATGTATGTGTCCTCTGCAATTATATATCTGGGCTAGAGTTGGTGCTCAATAAATAGTGAATGAATGTAGGATCATTTTCTATTGAATGAATGCCAAGTGAGTGTTTGTAGAAGGGATTCATGACTTAATGATTGAGTATATATTGACTTGTTGACTCTAGGTGACGCTTACTCTGTAGAAACAGAGATACAACGTACTTGATACTCAATGACTTTTTTTAGTTTCCTAGGCTGCTCAAGCAATACCATGAAACAGGTCGGGTTAAACAATTTATTTGTTCATGGTTTGAGGCTGGGAAAACATCCAAATCAAGGTGTGATCAAGGTGATGCTTTCTTCTGAAGGCTGTGGCATACTGGGACTGGCTGCTGACAATCTCACGTGCCAGCATCCTCTGGTCTCTCTTCCGGGTTCCACTGATGTTCAGCTTCTTGCTTCCTGTGGCTTCCTCTTGCTCTCTATCAGAATTTCATTCTGTCTAAAGAACTCCAGTAATAGGATTAAGATTCATCATGATTGATCCATACCTTAACTGATGTAACCTCATCAAAAGGTCCTACTTACGGGGTTCACACCCATAGGAATGGGTTAAGATTTAAGTATGTGGTTTCCTGGGGTACATATACCAGTTTTGTTTAGCAAAGCTATATCCACTGGCTATATATATATATATATATATATATTTCTTTTTAATCAAATTCTACTGTGAACTGAATTGATTCTTTTCAAGTGTCTTTGCTGTCTTTACCTAATTCATTGGTAGGACAGCTCTAATTTATGAGTAGGTAGTCTATAATAGTAATATAGCTAGAATTTTTTGCCTTATAACTTATGTCATGATAGGTAAAATGTAAATATTTATTATTGCATTTCTTTGGAGATTTTAAGACTGGGATATTTTGAGAATCTGCTGATATAATTCAGAGATGTCTTTGAAATGAAGTGATTAAATTGTTAGGGATTTTTGAGACTTTAGGGGAATAAATTATAGAATAGACATTTATTGGGACTTTGGAGACTTTGAATCCTAAGGGGAGATAATTGAGAAAGGGAAGTTGGAAGACTATTAACAGTCCTATTCCACTTTCTCTAATTCGCATTATCTCTGAGGAGAAAAATTAGATAGAAGTACCATTTAGCAAAATCCAAGTACAAGATTTGATGCAAGGCCTAGTATAATCTTTAATTAATAAATTGTTTTGAGTTGACTGTTAATTTGCTCTTATTTTATGTATATTAAATGAAAGATATCAGGGGTGTTATGTTTTTCTTCTCTGCTCTGCTCTTCTATTTTTTTAGTTCTTTTTTTTTTTCATGACTTTTTAAAGTCAGTGAGATTAGGAGATGAAACATAGAATAATTGCTTAAGATCGTTAAGGGAACTATCTCAATAAGTAAAGCTTTTTTCCCTTGTTTTCTCACATCTAAGATTCTAAATATTAACACTATTTCTCTTTGGAAATTTTGAGAAGTTCTAGATAGTGTTCCTCAAATTTGAATAAAGAATTTTAGAAAAAAGAGCTACTTTATTTCCAGCTAAATTATTTGATGACATGAAATATGACGTGCTAATGGAGGACCCTAAAATTTTTATCTCCATTCTGAATTTCTCCCCTGAACTTTTGGCTCATATGTTCAACTTTCTATATAACATTTTTACCTGATGTTAATAGGCATCTCAAACTTCATATGTTAAAAATTGAACACTTGTTATAATACCCCAGATCAGCTTTTTTTCCCTGTGGCCCTTTTCTATCTCAGTTAATGGCAACTACATATCTTTTGTTGTTTTGGGCAAAATCCTCATTGTCATCCTACTTCTCTCTTTTTCTCATATACAACATTCGGTCAAAAAAAAACCTGTCTCCAAAATATCCAGAAATCAGCCACCTCTAACCTCTCACCATTCCCACCACCATTCCCACTGCTGCTGCTACTGCCACTACCACCACCACCACCACCATGCAAGCAAGCATGATCTCTTGCCTGGATTAATGAGGAGTCTCTTAATTGGTCTCCCACCTTCTGCCCTTTCCAAATAGAGACATAGCAGAATGGTCCTGTTAAAAATTAACTTTGAACATGACATTCTCCAACTCAAGACCATTGACTTTCCATCTCTTTTAGAATGAAACCTATAGCCATTTCTGTGCCCTTCCATTCTGTGCTTCAGCCACAGTAGCTTTCTTGCTGTTTCTAGAACACACTAGACAGACTCCCAGCTCAGGGCCTTTGGACTTGCTATTCTTCTGCCTCAAATGTTCTTCTCCCAGATATTTTCAAGGCTAGCTTCTTCACTTCCATCAGGCTCCAAGCTACTGTGAAACAGATAAATTAGACAATTTTGGTCAAGCATGTTTGGTTTCCATATTGCATCGGATAGCAATATTTTGGGGGAGGAATGAAGAGGTTGTAGGTGTTCTCTTCTGCAAGATAATAGTACTTGATTCTACACAATCAGCTTTTTGTACTGTCAATAAACTATGAACTTTGGCTGAGAAACTGGTGATGTTTATGTTTGTTACTCATAATAAATGTTTCTCCACAAAATTAAGTTTAAGGGCCTAAATACTTCATGGCAAAATAAAGCAATACCAATGCTGCATCAATTTCTTTTTTCCTGTCTGTCTCCCAGTAAAAATTCAGAATTGGAACCAAGCATTAATTATAAATTTTATTCAGTGTTCCCAATATTAAACAATATAAATTAATTACTTTTTGAAAAAATGAAGTTAACCACAATAGGCAAATCGACAGAGACAGAAAACAGAATAATGGTTGCCAGGGGCTAGATAAGGGAGGAAAAAGGAGTGATTGCTAATGAGTACAGGGTTGCTTTTTAGGATGATGAAAATGGTCAGGAATTAGATTGTGGTGATTGATGTACAACTTTGTGAATATACTAAAAATTATGTATTGTATACTTTGAAGCAGTGGACTTTATGGTAGGTAATTATAACTCAACAAAGAGTCATTAAAATTACTGTATTTAATGCAGGCCAGGGTCAAAGTAAACTTTTAATAAATAGTAGAGTTTGATGGTGATGATGGTAGGGATAGAATTCTCCACTCTGTAATCTTTAAATTTAGTAAAACTTCAGGAAAAATCTCAATGGGATTGTGGGGGTAAAATTAATAAATGAAACTAAAATTTATTTTCAAGAACAATTGCCCAAGAATAACCAAGATTATTTTGAAAAAGAGTTATAACACGAGGGGATAATTCCATATCAAATAATAAATTATACTGTGAACCTCCAATAAGTAAAACTATAGAACTAGTTCAAAGCAAGCAGATAAATGGAATAGAATAGAAAATTCTTAAACAGACACACATCTGTAATCTCAGAAAGATGGAATTTGATAATCAATGTGAAAAAGAAAACTTCTATAATGTAATAGAAGATATTTTTCAAACCTACTCATTATATTCCATCTCCACTGCTACCAGCTGAGTCCATCTCACCATCATTTGTTCCCAGGTAGAATGCAGTGTAGTTTTCTAAACTTGTTTTATTTATCCTTATGCTCTTGATCCCTTTTAGGTCATTCTCTGTAAAACTGCCACAGTGATTCTTTAAAAGTACAAATCACATCATGTTATTCCCTCACGTAAATTTTTTCAAAACTCTTCTGTTGCTCTTAAAATAAAATCCACACTCCTCACCAAGTTCCACAAGACTCTGAAAATCTGGTTCTTGCCTCTCTCAGAGCTTATCTAATACGGTTTCACTTCTCTTTATGCGGCAGTCAAACTAACTTATTTTCTCTTGTTTGACTTTGCCAAGTGCTTTCTTTTTCCTAGGCCTTTGCACTTGGTGTGCCTTGAGCTTGGAAGTCCCTTTCTTAGTTGTTCACATCACTGTAGCCTCCTTTTCATTCTGATCCAAAGAGGCCTTCTCTGTCTCATTCTTTAACATTGGCCAGTTATTTGTTTCTAATCACATCACTGTTTCTTTTCCAGAGCACTTTTCATTATATTTTGTTCATTAATTTACTTACATACAGTACTTGTTAAGGTCTTTCTTTCCAAAAAGAAGCTTTTTTGTGTGACGGATTGAATTGTGTACCCAATTTAGATATGTTCTTGGTCTTGGTTTGCGTTCTGGTGGGTGTGGACCCAATGAAAATAAGATCTTTTCCAGATGTTACTTCAGTTAAGTTGTAGCCCAACTCTTCAGGTTGGGCTTTAATCCAGAGTAGTGGAGTCTTTTATAAGCAGAGTGAAAGTAAGATGGAGAGAGGCACCATGGGGAACAGCCAGAAGCTGCAAGTCAACAGAACTGGAAGAGAAAGGAGAAGATGCTACCATGTGCATTGCCATATGACAGAAAAGCCAAGGATGAAGGATTCCCTGAGCCAGCCCCAGAATGCCACATTCTTTAGGGAGAAAGCATTACCTTGCTGACAACTCAATTTTTGACGTCTCCTAACCATTAACTGTGAGCCAGTAAATTCCTGTTAACGCCCCCCTTCCTCCCCGCAAAAGGTAAATTAGTATTTGCTTTATACATTTTTTATTAGTTTTTGAAAATATTGTTAGACTGATTTTTTAAAATAATGTCTACATTATTCTTTTCAACAAACAACATTAAAAAAAAAAAATTTAGTTCCAGTTGACCAAGATGGAGGTTAAGATATCCCTGGGTGGCATTCTGTTACAGAATCATTGAACAACCAGCAAAACTGACAAAACCATCTTCCTCAAAATCCAGAACACAGTTTAAGAGTTTAAGTAACTAGGTGAGTGTCAAGTCAAGAAAATGCAGCTTTAAAAATAGTAGGAGAAGCTCCTGGCTGGCACTTGTCCTACCCCTCCCAGGCATGGAGGGAGCAAAGCAGACCCATTTGCACATATGGGGGTGCCTCTATGTTGTTATCTGTCTATTTGGTTGCAGCCTGATGGCAGTTAACCAGTAAGCTCTTCTGTGGCTAGCCGGTCTAGAACTTGCCCTGTGGGGACAAGCAGCTGTAGACAGCTAAAGCAGTGTAAGAAACAAGTCACAGCAGCCTGGGGCAAAGGATTACCTGCTTTAAGTTATGCAATAGAGTATGGGGAGGGGGCGGAGTCTATTTTATAGGGAGTAGATGGGACATTAGAATTCTTGTAAACAGGGGAATTCCGAATGCCACAAGCAAACACTAGCCTAGGAAAAGGAGCAGGCTCAGAAAAAATGAAGAGGATCCTGAACTTCCCATTTGCCTTGGACTGATCTTCTCATTATGAGAGTTAGACTCTGAAGGAGAGCACCAGCCAGTGCAGAGCAAATTTGCAAAGACTGTGAAAGGTGCTTTTGCATTAGTTTGTTTGATTTTGTTAGCTCCTAGTACTCACAAGAAAATCTCTGTGATATCAGTAGCTGGATACAAACGTAAGGAACAGAGAACTAGGGGACTAAATCCCAGGGTTAACACTTTGAAATATTTAAATGTACAGTGTGCAACAAAAGATCACAAGACAAAGAAACAGGATATGATGGCCTATCCAAAGGAACAAGATAAAAATCCAGAAACCATCAATGAAGAACACCACAAAACTTTAGACATAACAAAGATTCTAAATAAATAATCCTTGGTATACTCAAAGAGATAAAGTAAAACACAGAGAAAGAACTAAAGGATATCAGGAAAACAATGCATGAAATTTCTATCTTTTACTTAGAACCAATCTAAGTAAAAGATAGAAATTTTAAAAAGGAACCAAACAGCAATACTGCAGTTGAAGGTCACATTAACTGAAATGAAAAATTTCCTAGAGGTTTCAGTCCAGATTGGAGCTTGCAGAAGAAAGAATCAGTGAACTTGAAAATGAGAAAATGGAAATGATTGAGGTTGAGGAGTAAAAAGAGAAAAGAATGAAAAAAAAGTGAACAGCATCTAAGAGACCTGTGGCACACCATCAAGCATGCCAATATACGTATCATGGGAGTCACAGAAAGAGAAGAAGGAGGAAAGGGGCAGAAGGAATATTGCAAAAAATAATTGCAAAAAAAGGTCCCAGTTGTAATGAAAGACATAATGTGCACATTCAAGTCACCCAGTAAACCCCAAAAAGTATAAACTTGAAGAGAACCACACCCAAACATATAGTATCTAAAGACAAAGAAAGGGTTCTGAAAACTGCACAAGAAAAGTAATATTTTATAAAAGGGAGTCCCAATAAATTTAAGTGCCAAGTTCTTATCAGAAGCCATGGTAACAAGAAGACAGTGGGATGAAATATTTAAAGTGTTGTAAGAAAACTATTGCTAGCCAACAATTTTATGACTGATGAGACTGTCTTTTAAAAATGAGGGAGAGACAGAAGACCTTCCCAGATTAACAAAATCTGAGGGATTTTTGTTACCAGTAGTTCTGCCCTTGGGGCAATGCTAAAGGAAGTTCTTCAGAATGAAGGGAAAGGACACTAGACAGTGGACTAAAGCAACAGAAATAAAGACCTCTGGTAAAGGTAACCATAAGGTGTAACTATAAATGGCAGTACTGTTGTATTGTATTTTTTGGACTATAACTCCACATTTACTTATTAAGATGTTCAAAGTGGCATATATATAACTAGTAATGATAATATATAGTTTGGGAAATACAATGTATAAAGATATAATTTGTAACAAGTATAACAAAAAGGTGGGGGACAGTGGGGTATAGAAACAGGGTAGGTATAGGCTATTGAAGGTAAGTTGGTATGAAATCAAATGTGATTGTTTTAGAATTAGGGTGAAAAATTTTGGTTCCATTATAATCACAAAAAATAAGAAAAATATATGCAGAAAGAAGTAAAAACAGACTTAAAACGGTACAATCAAAAACAGATATTAAAGTAGGTATTAATGAGGGGCACAAAAGGTATAAGATATACAAAGACCTTTGCAAAATGGCTGAAGAAAGTCTGGCATTATCAGTAGTTAATGATAATTGTAAATGGTTAAACTCTCCGCTTAAAAGTCAGAGTTTGGAGAATGGATGAAAAAAACTATGACCCAACTATATGCCACTTACAAGAGACTCATCTTAAATTCAAAGGCACAGATAGGTTGAAAGTGGAAGAATGGACAAAATATATACCATGCAAATAATAATGAAAAGAGAGCTAAGTAGATACACTATTTTCAGATAAAATAGATTTTAAGCTAAAATCGGTTTTGAGGGAGAAAGGTGGTCACAATATACTTGTAAAGGAGTCAAACAAGAAGATATAACAGTTATAAATATATATGCAGCATTTAATGACAGAACTTCAAAATATATTAAGCAAATATTGATAGATTTGAAGGGAGAATAGACTGTTCTAGATTAATAGTAGGAGTCTTCAGCACACCACTTTCAATAATGGATAAAACATTTAGACAGAATCAATAAGGAAATAGAATACTTGAATGGTGTTCTATAAACTAACTAGACCTAATACACATATATAGAATGCTTCATCCAATGGCAGCAGAATACACTTTCTTCTCTAGTGCACGTGGATCATTCTCCAAGATAGACCATATATTAGGTCACAAAGCAAATCTCAATAAATTTTAAAATACCAAAATCATAAAATGTATCTTCTCCAACCATAATGGAATGAAAGTAATAATCAATAACAGGAGAAATGGAAAAGTCACAAGTATGTGGAAATTAAGCAGTGTACTCTTCACCATTGCATCAAAGTAAAAATAATAAAGAAAACTAGGAAATATCATGAGGTGAATGCAAATGAAAACATAATGTATGTTTACATTATTATTATTATATAATATTTATATTATATTTTTTATTATTATAAAAATTTATGGATGCAGCATAAATATAAGCATTTATAGCTCAAAATGCTTATATTTAAAAATCAGAAATATCTCAAATCAAAGTCCTATCCTCACTACTGGAGGATTTAGAAAAAGAAGAGCAAATTAAACCCAAAGGAAGCAGAAGGAAGGAAATAACAAAGATTGGAGCAGAGATAAATGACCTAGAGAATAAAAAACAATAGAAAATCAACAAAACCAAAAGTTGGTTCTTTCAACTGAACACTAAAATCAACAAACCCTTAGCTAGACTGAAAAAGAAAAAGAGAATGCAAGTAACTGTAATCAGAAGTGAAAGGGGGTAATTACCCCACAGAAATAAAAAAAGAAGAGGATACCATGAACAACTGTACACTAACAAATTAGATAACCTAGATGAAATGGATAGATTCCTGGAAACACACAAATGACCTACAGTGACTCAAGAAGAAATAGAAGAGCTCATCAGACTAATAACAAGTAAAAAGATTGAATCGTAATCTAAAACCTCCCAACAAAGAAAAGCACAGAACCAGATGGCTTCACTGGTGAATTTTACCAAACATTCCAAGAAGAATTAATACCAATCCTGTTCAAACTCCTAAAAAAATGAAGAGGAGGGAACACTTCCCAACTCATTCTGAGGCCAGCATCACTCTAATACCAAAGCAAGATAAATATACCACAAGAAAAGAAAATTACAGACCAATATCCCTTATGATCATAGATGCAAAAGTCTTCAACAAAATATTAGCAAACCAAATTCAGGAGCACATTAAAAGAATTATACACCATGATCAAGTGGGTTTTGTCCCAGTTATGCAAGCGTGGTGCAACACAAGAAAATCAATGAATGTAATACAACTATTAACCTTACAAAGGGAAAAAAAACTACATGATTATCTCAATTGACACAGAAAATGCATTTGATAAAATCCAGCACTCCTTCTAGATAAAACCATTTAGAGCATTAGGAATAGAAGGAAACTTCCTCAACATGCTTAAGGGCATGGATGAAAGTCGCACTTCTAACATCATACTTAATGGTGAAACATGGAAAGCTTTCTCTCTGAGATTATAAAAAAGACAAGGATGCCCGCTGTCACCACTGTTATTTGACATTGTACTGGAAGTTCTAGTCAGAGAAATTATAAAATTAAAAGAAATAAATACATCCAAATCGAAAAAAAAAGTAGTAAAACTTCCCCTATTGTAGATGGCATGATCTTATATATAGAAAACCCTTAAAAATTGACATCAGAGCTATCAGAGTTAATAAGAAAATTCAGCAAAGTGATGGGGTAGAAGACCAACTCACAAAAATCAGTATTGTTTCTATATACTAGTAATAAATAATCTGAATTAGAAATCAAGAAAAAGATTCCACTTAAAATAGCACTAAAATAGCCAAATATCTAGGAATAAATTTAAATTTGGTTAAATTTACTAAATATAAATCCTGCTCTTATATTTAGACTTGTACACAGAAAACAAGGAAATATTTCTAAAAGGAATAAAAAAAGGCCTAGATAAATGAAAGGATATTCCATGTTCATAGATTGGAAGACTAAATATTGTTAAGATGTCAGTTCTACCCAAAGAGATTTACACATTAAACAAAATTCCAATCAAAATTCCATCAGCCTTTGCAGAAATGGAAAGGCCAATCATCAAGTATGTATGGAAGGGTAAAGATCCTGAATAACCAGAATCATCTTGACAAAGAACAAAGTTGGAGGACTCACACTTATTTTTAACACACATTACTAAGCTATAGTGATCAAAACAGCAGGGTACTGGCATGAGGACAAACAGACCAATGGAATCAAATTGAGAATTCAGAATTCAAGTCTCGTATTAGGGCCAACTGATTTTTGAAAAGGGTGCTGTTCCCATTCAATTGCAAAATAATAGTTTCTTCAACAAAAGGGGCTGGGAAAACTGGATAGTCTTATGCAAAAGAATGAAGGATGACTCCTGCCTCATTACCATATATGAAAATTAACTCAAAATAGATCAAAGGCATAAGTATAAGAACGAAAGCCATAAAAATCCTAGAAGAAAATATAGGGTAGCATCTTTAGGACCTTGTGTTAAACAATGCTTTCTTATACTTTACAGCAAATGCCTGAGCAACAAAATATATATACATATAAATGGTATTTCATTAAAATGAAAAACTTTTGTGTATTAAGGGCTTACTTCATCATGAAAGTAAAAAAGTCAATCTACAGAAGGAGAAAACATATGAAAACCACATATTTGACAAGGGTGTAATTTCCAGGATACATAATGAAATCTTGCAACTCAACAACAAAAAGATAACCCAAATAAAAAAGGGACAAAAGATTTGAATAGAAATTTCTCCAAAAATGATAAACACTGGGCCAATAAACACATGGGAAGATGCTTAACATTATTAGCCATTAGGGAAATGGAAATCAAAACCACAATGAGATACCATTTTACATTCACTAGAAAGACTATTATTGAACACTCATTCATTGCTGGTGGGAATGTTAAATGGTGTATCCACTGTGGAAGACAGTTTTATGGTTCCTCAGAAAGTTCAACGTAGTATTACCTTATGACCTGGAAATTTCACTTCCGCGTATATACACAAAGAAATTGAAAGTAGGAACTTGAACATATATCTGCATACCAATGTTTGTGGTGGTCTATTCACAGTTGCTGAAAGATGGAAGCAACCCAATTGTCAATCCACAGATATATGGATTAACAAATATGGTATATAAGTGCAATGGAATATCACTCAGCCATGAAAAGGAATGTAGCTCTGATTTATGCAGTAACATGGATGAACCTTAAAGACACAGAATAAGCCACACGCCAAAGGACATATATTGCATGATTTCACTGATATGAAATAATTAGAATAAGCAAATTCATAGAATCAGAAATTAGAGTGCAGTTGACCAGTGGCTGGATTGGGGGTAGGGAATGGGGAGTTAATGCTTAATTCACTCAAGGTTTCTGTTTTCGGTGCTGGAAAAGATTTGGTAGTGGAAGGTGATGATAGCACATTGAAGAGTTATTTAATACACTGAATTTTATATTTATTGTGGTTAAAAGGGGAAATTTTAGGTTGTATGTATGTGTGTGTGTGTATATATATATATATATATCTGTTACTAGAATAAAATAAAAAAAATCCTTTCACAGAAGAGTTGATAAATATACCAAACTTGCTTTACTAGTACATTTGAACTCATTTTATATACATCTTGATTTTCACCAATTTACTTATTTTTATTTTCTCCCTATAATTTTTTGAGATATGAATCTTTTAAAATTTTTGTTCTTATTCATCCTTTTCATCCTCCTCAAAATATTTTTTTAAAGATGCTTACATTACATAAATGTTACATAAAAAATATAGGGGATTCCCATATGCCTGCTCCCTACCCCTCCCATATTTTCCCAAATTAACAACATCCTTCATTAGTGTGGTATGTTTATTACAATTGATGAACACATTTTGGAGCATTGCCACTAAGCATGGATTATAGTTTACATTGTAGTTTACACTCTGTCCTGCTCTTATATTTAGATATTTGATCCATCTTGAGTTATTTTTGTATAAGGTGTGAGATGGTGTTCCTCTCTCAATCTTTTGGAAGTGGATATCCAGTTCTCCAAGCACCCTTTGTTGAAGAGGCCATTCTTTCCCAGTTGAGTGGGCCTAGCAGCCATATCGAATATCAGTTGACCATATATGTAAGGATCTGTATCAGAACTCTCTGTTCCATTGGTCAGTGTGTCTGTCCTTGTGCCAGTACCATATAGTTTTGACCATTGTAGCTTTGTAGTATGTTTTAAAGTCAGGTAGTGTGATTCTTCCAATTTCATTTTTCTTTTTCAATATGTCTCCTTGCTCTTCCAAATATATTTCATAGTTAGCTTTTCCAATTCAGTAAAAAATGGTTTAGTAATTTTTATTGGGATTGCATTAAATCTTTAGATCAGTTTGGGTAGGATAGACATCTTAATTATGTTTAATCTTCCTATCCATGAACAGGGAATATTCTTCCATTTACTTAGGTCTTCTTTGATTTCCTTTAACAGTGTTGTATAGTTTTCTGTGAACAAGTCATTTACATCTTTAGTTAAATATATTCCTAGGTATTTGATTCTTTCCGTTGCTATTGTAAATGGGATTTTTTCTTTGATTTCCTCCTCAGATTGCTCAATATTGGTATACAGAAATTCTACTGATTTTTGCATACTGAACTCCTTTATAAGCTCTAGAAGTTTGTTGTAGATATCTCAGGGCTTTTGATGTATAGGACCATGTCATCTGCAAATAGTGAGATTTTTACTTCTTCCTTTCCTATCTGGATGGCTTTTATAGCATCTTTTTCTTGCCTAAGTTCTTAAGCAAGTACTTCTAACACAATGTTAAATAAGAGCGGTGACAGTGGGCATCCTTGTCTTGCCCAGATCTTAGAGGGAAAGCTTTTAGGATTTCACCATTGAATATGATGTTAGCTGTGGGTTTTTCATATATACCCTTTATCATGTTGAGAAAGTTTCCTTCTATTCCTACCTTTTGCAGTGTTTCATCAGGAAAGGGTGCTGTGTTTTGTCTAATGCTTTTTCTGCATCTATAGAGATTATCATATGATTTTTTTCTTTCAATCTGTTTATGTGGTACGTTACATTGATTGGTTTTCTTATGTTGAACCATCCTTGCATACCGGGGATGAAACCCACTTAATCATGGTGTATAATTTGTTTGATGTTTTGTTTAATACAATTAGCAAATATTTTGTTGAGGATTTTAGCATCTTGGTTCATGAGAGAGCTTAGTCTATAGTTTTCCTTTCTTGTGGTGTCTTTGGCTTTGGTATTAGGGTGATGTTGGTATCATAGAATGAGTTAGGCAATGTTCCCTCCACTTCTATTTTTTGGAATAGTTTAAGTAGGATTGGTGTTAGTTCTTTCTGGAATGTGTGGTAGAATTCACCTGTGAAGCCATCTGGGCTCTTCTTATTTGGGAGGTTCTTGATAATTTAATCTCGTGATTGTCTTTGATTACTTGTGATTGGTCTGTTGAATTCATCAATTTCTTCTTTTGTCAATGTAGGCTGCTTGTGTGTTTCTAGGAATTTGTTACTTCCTCTAAATTATCCATCTTGTTGGCATACAATTTTTCAAAGTATCCTCTTAGGATATTCTTTATTTTAGTGGCATCAGTGGTGTTATCCTCTTCCTCATTTCTTATAATATGTATTTGCATCTTCTTTCTCTTTGTTAATCTAGCTAAGGGTTTGTCAGTTTCATTAATCTTATCAAAGAACCAGCTTCTGGTTATGTTTACTTTTTCTAGTGCTTTTGTATTTTCAATTTCATTTAGCTCTACTCTAATCTTTGTTATTTCTTTCTTTCTACTTCCTTTGGTGTTAATTTGTTGTTCTTTTTCTAATTCCTCCAGGTATGCTGTTAAGTGTTTAATTTTAGCTCTTTCTTCTTTTTTAATATTGGCATTTATGGTTATGAATTTCCCTCTTAGCATTGCTTTTGCTCCATCCCATGTGTTTTGATATGGTGTATTGTCGTTTTCATTCGTTTCACGGTAGTTACTGATTTCTTTTGCAATTTCCTCCTTGACCCTCTGATTGTCTAAGGATGTGTTGTTTAACTTCCATATCTTTGTGCCTAATCTGCTTCTCTATCCCTTAGTGATTTCCAGCTTCATTTCATTGTGGTCAGAGAAATTGCTCTGTATAAATTTCAATCTTTCTGAATTCATTGAGAGTTGTTCTGTGTTCTAGCATGTGGTCTATCTTGGAGAATGACCCATGGGCACTTGAGAATGTATATCCTGCTGTGTTTGTTTGTACTCTTCTGTATATGTCTATTAGGTCCAGATTCTCTAATGTATTATTCAAGGTCATTGTTTCTTTATTCTCTGTTGAGATATTCTGTCTAATGGTGATAATGGTGTATTAAAGTCCCCCACTATAATTGTTTAGGCATCTATTTCTCCACTTAATTTTTTCAATATTTGCCTCATGTATTTTGAGGTGCCCTGGTTAGGTGCATAAATGTTTATGATTGTTCTTTCTTCTTGATAGATTTTCCCTTTTTAAAATATATAGTGTCTTTCTTTGTCTCTTACAATAGTTTTGCATTTAAAGTCTATTTTGTCTGATATTAGTATAACTGCTCCCACCCTTTTTTAGTTATTGTTTTCATGTAAGTTGTTTTCCAACCATTCACTTTTAGCTTCCTTGCATCTCTGGGTCTAAGGTGAATTTCTTGCAGAGAGCCTATAGATGTGTCATATTTCCTTATCCATTCTGCTAATCTGTGTCTCTTGATTGGAGAGTTTATACCATTAACATTCAATGTTATTACTGTCAAGGAATTACTTATATCAACCATATTTTCTCTAGGTTTGTGTATGCCTTATGTTATTTGTATTTCTCTTTTATCTTTTTAGTTATACTTACACTCTCCTCCAACTCTCTCTTTACTGTTTTTTCTTTCTACCTTCAGAACTCTCTTTAGTATTTCTTGAAGGGCAGGTTTCTTAATAACATACTCTCTTAATTTCTGTTTATCTTTGAATAATTTGAGCTCTCCCTCATTTTTGAATGCCAGCTTTGCTGGATAGAGAATTCTTGGCTGGAAGGTGTTTTTCTTTTTTCTTTTTTTTTTTTTCCTTTTAACACCTTAACTATGTCATACCACTGCCTTCTTGACTCCATGGTTTTGTATGAGAAATCCGCCCTTAATCTTATCGAGCTTCCCTGGTATGTGATGGATTTCTTCTCTCTTGCTGCTTTCAGTATTCTCTCTTTTTCTTGAGCATTGGACAGTTTGACAAGTATATGTCTTGGAGTAGGCCTGTTAGGATTTATACTCTTTCAAGTGCACTATGCTTCCTGGACATGTACGTCCATGTCCTTCAGTAGAGTTGGGAAATTTTCAGCCATTATTTCCTCCAACATACCTTCTGCCCCCTCTCCCTCTGGGATGCCTATAATGCATATGTTTGTGTGTTTCGTGTTGTCATTCGAGTTCCTAAGTCCCTGCTGGCTTTTTCTTTCTTTTTATCTATCTGTTCTACTATCTGTCTGATTTCATATGTACTGTCTTCCACATTCTTTCCTCTGCCTGTTCAAATCTGCTGTTATGTGCTTCCAGTGTATTTTTGATTTCTTGCATTGTGCCATTCATCACCATCATATCTGTTATCGTTTTCTGCATGTTTATAGTTTCTTTGGTATGTTCTCCCAGTGTCTTCTTAATATCCTTAATCTCTTCCTTCACTTCATTAAGTTGATTCATGATATTTGTTTGGACATCTCGGATTAGGTGTTCCACGTTCTGCATCTCCTCCGTTTTTTAGTTTGTTTGTTTTACTGGGCCATGTCGTCCTGTTTCTTAGCATGGCTGGTAATTTTGTTTTGGAGTGTAGGCATCTGTTTATCTTGGTGTATTTATTCAGTTGGTCATCTTCTCTTTCTACTCTAGGGTTTTATTTTGTTAGTTTTTTTTGGTGTGTGTGTGGTTAAGGTTTCACTTTGACCCTTCATTCTCCTTATTCTATTTACTTGCTGTTGTTATGTTTTCTTGGAAAAAACTATTAGTACTAGAGAAAAGGAAAGAGATAAGAAGAGAAAAAGAATTATAGTAATAATATAAAAAAAAAGGTAGAAGAGGAGCAGTACAATACCCAGGAAAACTAATAATTTACACGAGTAAAAAATAATAAGATATATAGCGGAATAAGAAGAAAAAGTGGAATAGAAAAAATGAAATGAGAAACAAAAGAGAGAAAAATATATACAATGAATTAAATGGCTGGAATGATGAGAAGAGAGGAACAGAAAAATGAAAAGGAAAAAAAGAGAAAGAGTAGAGAAAAAAAAGGAGTGAGAGAGAGAAATAAAATAAAAAAATTTGAAGACCAAACAAAAAGAGGTGGAATGAAAGAAAAACAACCAAAAACAGAAGATAGAAAAATGAAGGAAAGAAAATAAATAATGTAGGTAGAAAAAATTGTAAAAGAAAAAAACAGTGGGGGAAACAAAGGGGAAACACAACAAACAAACAAAACAGCAGGAACTGAAAAAACAAATAAACAAAACAACCAACCAAGGAAAAACTGCCATCCCTCTTAGGCCCCTAAGGAGCTTCTCAGGCTGCCAGTGTTCATCAGTCAACCTCCAGCCTTCCCTCTTCAGGTGATGTATCAGGTTTTATCGAGTAAAAATAAGAAAAAACAAACAAACAAACAAACAAAAAACCGATCCAAGAAAACCTAAAACAAAAAAAATGTCTATGTATTTCCTGTCATAAGGTATCAGCTGGCTTCCTGATAACCAGTTGAATAACTGTCTTGATCGAGCTGGAAATCAAACCAGGGGCCTCGTATATGCAAGGCCGGAATTCCTCTACTGAGCTAAATTGTCTTCTTAGATTAGTCTTCAGAGAGCTATGTGCCCTCTTTCCCCCAGGCGTTTTAGAGTTCTGCAGTTTGCTAGAGTCCTGCTGATTAGGCACCTGTCCTCACCCCCTCTCTAATCTAGTTGCTTTCTCTCCCTGGGCAGCTGGGCATGACAGCCTGCCTGAGTGGATCCCCTCTCCCCTCTCCCCATCTGGTCGGGGTCCCTTCCGAGATTCAGTGGAGGCTCAGCTGGCCAAACTCACTGCAAATAAACCACTCTCCACCCTCTGCCAGACCCCTCTTCCTCCCAGGGAATGCCCCTCTCAGTCCCTTAGCAGCAGTGTGTCAAGGGCACCAAGGCTACTTGCTCTGAGGGCGGGGTATATGTGCTATTTCCAGCCACAAGGAAGAGCAACTCACAGTTTTCCTTTGGATTCTTTATCTTTCCAGTGCCCTTCTAGATGACTCAGAGCACCTTCCCATTCTATATACATCCAAAGTAGCTCCTTTAAATAGGTGCCTGCCTTCTCTCTGCTTTTTTTGTGAGAGTTAGACTCTGCCTACCTACTTTGGCGCCATTTTCTCCGAAGTCGACAAGGAATATAATATTTTTTATGGAGGGTTTTTTGTTCATCCTTTTACAGGAGTTTGCTAAGTTCACTTTTTGTTTCCTTATCTCTCAATTAATTCTCCTATTGTAAGAATTTTTAAAGAAACCATCAATGTATGAAAAGATACAATACTCTTTTTTTCTAGTTCTCTTTTTTTCTCTTACTCTTCCTTCTTTTGTTCATAAGTTCTTCTTCCTATACTGTCCCTTACATGCTGACATTCCCTGGGATTCTGGCCGCAGCCCACAGATATTTTAACCCTATACTATTCTCCCTGACTGATGTCATTCATGCTCATGATTTCAACGATTGCTTATATGCTGGTGACTTTTAAATGTGTAAACTAATCAAGATATTTTATTGAATTTTAAGTAATTATCCAACTGCCTTCTAAATATCTCTGCCCGGATGTCTTCAGGCTTTCCAAACTCAACATTAATAAAAATAAATCAGTATTTCTGCCTACCTAGCCCCTACCCAAACTGACTTCTGTTCCCATCTTCTTAATTGAGCACCACCAGCCACCCAAGAAAAATCATCCTTGACTTCTCCCTTTTCCTTACACAATCAGAGAGCATGCTGATTTTACATCTTATGCATTTCCCCATCGTCTAATTCTTCCCTCATCTCTACTTTCCCCATAGGTCAGGTTCTACTGCCTTGCCTAAAATTATTAACCTTATCCTTCTATACTTTCTCCTTGCCATTGGTTTTATCTTTTAAAAGAACCAAGGGTAAACATTCTGAATCTCAAGCTCCCTTGCTTAAAATCCTTCATTGGCCTCAGTTGCTTCATTGCCTACCCTAATGGTCACCAGGCTGGGGTGTGTGTTCTCTGGGTAGTACTTGAAGGATTTAGAAGGGTTCTGCCATCACAGATTGTTTTGTAGATAATCAATTTCCAAATTCTAAACTCAAATTTATATTCTTTCTTAAAGTAGTCTCTCCTGAAGAGACTGAATTCTTCCAATCCCTTCTACTCTTTCACTATATATCTTCTCCCATTTTAGAAAAGAAAGACATACTGCTCATCTTTACTGATTCTGTCTTGCATTGCATTTCCCCAGGACAGGAAAACCTTTATGGACCTAACAAGGGGAAGATTCACAATGCTGATATCTAATTGAATCCTAATAAATAGATAACAAATTCTTTTGCAAATCTGTTGTTCCAAAATCTTTGCTTTCAATAAAATTGAAGGAGAACTTAGATGAACTGTCAACTATTAGAGGATTAACAATAATTTGATTTAAATATATAATGTGTTTTCCTAGCATATAATTCAGAAGGAATTAAAAGAATTATGAGGCATTGCTCCTTTGATCATGATCTTCTTATTTATGTAAACAGGATTTCCTAGAATTTACAATTATGAATATGAAAATTAAAAGGCAATAAATACCAAATCCTCGTAGTCTAGCAATAGTAGTCTTCTTCAAATACACCAAGTAATCAAGGTAGAAAAGTCCCATCCAACTTATTAAAAGATGCATTTTCAATATTCTTTTATTTTGATAATTTTTAATAAAAATATCTAATCAAACTATGACATAATACATAATGCAATAATATATAAAATATGTTTCTTATGTAGAAATATATATGTATAACATATATTACAAATATATTATAATTTGATGATGTGTATTAATAACTAATAATTCAATCTAGAAGAAATTTTTTAGTACTTAGAATCTATGGTCATATAGATTTTAATAATTTTAAAATTTCAATTAATTTTTTGCAGAGAAGGGCTACAGGGTAAGCAATTAAACACTTTTAATTATAAAAATAGATAAAAATTATTTGAAGAAATAGAATGGAAATAAAAATGTAAAAATTTCAGTTGCTAAAGAGTCTGTCTACAAGTTAAGTGGATAATGGTTGGATTAAATTGCTATAGATTTAGATTGTGTTGAGTACTTTCAAAATAGCCTATGTAGCAGTTTTTTGTTTTTAAGCTTTTTTTCTTTATTTTTAAAAGAGCTTTAGATTATATAAATGTTACATTGAAAATATACCCCCCCACACACTTTCCTCTATTAACAACATCTTTCATTAGTGTAGTACGTTTGTTACAATTGATGAACACATATTGAAGCATTGCTACTAACCATGTCTATAGTTTACATTAGGTTTTACACTTTGCACCACAAAACTTTATAGGTTTTTACTAAATATATAATGGCTTGCATCCGTCATTGCAGTATCATGCAGAAAATTCCAATTTCCCAAAAATGCCTCATGTTACACCAATTCTTCCATCTCCCTCCCATCAGAACCTCTGGTGACCAGTGCCTTTATATCAATATTACAAATTCTTCCATTACTAGAATAATAATATGTCTTCTTTAGTCCATAGCTGCATTCCCCCTTATGTTTGTTTGTTCCTCAGTCTTGAGGATTATGGTATGGTGATGCCCACTCTGTTTCCAGTCGAGAGGTGGCTTAGATCCCATGTGGTAGATGGATGGAACTGTCTTGCTTGCAATTGTATATATTCTCTGTTTTTTGGGATGGGCGTTGTACATCATCATCCTTTTGTTAGTTGTCCTGGGTGAGTCTGATGAACTGGAGAGTAGGTGTTGCCTGCAATTCTGAGATTCAGGGCTCAACCAGTGTATGAACAGCCAAAAGATTTAAATCTCTGAATGCCAACATTTACAATATGCTGGATATTAATTCTTTGCAAGTATGTCTCTTACCACAGTTGAAAAACTGTAGATGCCATCTTGGTAATGAGTGAGTGGTTGTGTAGTTCTTCAAATTTCCTTTAAGGGTCCATTAACAAAAATATTTGAAGACTTCTAGCTTACTCTGTAAAACTCAAATTTGTTAACCTGGCATACAAAATCCTTCATCACCTGTTTCCTCTTCCTCCTCTTTATTTATTTTTTACCAGTTTGTGCCACACATGCCATGTTCCAACAACACAAAACTGTTTGAAGTGCTGTATGTATGTCAGGCTTTTTCATGCCTCTGTGCTGTTTATCCCCTTCTTTGCCTCACTAGCTTCTATTCATTCTTTAGGATTCAGAAGACTCAACTAAGGAATTACTTGTTACATCCCCCTTCATACTGGCTCAGATGGCCGTCTTCTGGTCTCCATCACCATAGTTAGAACAATGTTTTTTAATTAGCTGTTTTTTTCTGGACCTAGATTGTAAGGTCTTTGAGAGAAGGGAGTCTGTTTTGTCTTTGCTTCCTCAGCACCTAGCTGTATACTTCTCCTGCAGTAAGTTAAGTTACTGGACAAATATTAATTAATGAATGAAAGAAGTGTTTTAGTTTCCTAGCTGTTCAACCAAATACCATGAAATTGTTGGGCTTAGACAGTGGGAATTTATTTGCTTACAATTTTGAGGTCAAGAAAATGTCCAAATGAAAGCATCATCAAGACGATGTTTTCTCCCCAAAGACTATAGCATTCTGGGACTGACTGCTGGTGATCCTTGTTCCTCTGTTACATGGCAAGGCACGTGGTAGCATCTACTGATCTCTTCCTTCCCTTCTGTGTTCTGTTTCAACTTCTTGCTCTCTTGGCTTTGTCTTTCTTTGTCTGAATTTCATTCCATTATAAAGGACCCCCCTTTTAGGATTTAAGACCCATCCAGATTGAGTTAGGACACACCTTAACTGAAGTAATCTCATGGAAAAGTCCTACTTACAAAGGGTTTACACTCACAGGAAATCATTAAATTTAAGGACATGGTTTTCTGGAGTACATACAGCTTCAAACCACCACATCAAGAAAAATTGAATTTCAGTGGTTTGAAAGTTATTCATGTGCCTATCTTTTTTTGAGTCAAATCCAAGTGTAAAAGGCTATTTTTATTTTATGCTAGTTTTTATTCTGGCTGTAATTTTTGCACTTACCTATAAGGTTTTCAGTAAGGTTTTAAATGAACCTAGAATTTTTGAAGCTAAAAATGAGTTTGAAAACGACTTGTCTGATAAAAGGAGCCCAGGACCTTGCTCTGCTGGCAACTTGCTCTGTGACCACAGGCAAGTCAACCAACCTGAGGGTCAACTTTTTCATCTGTAAAATGAGTGACCAAATTATTTATAAAGTTTTGTTCTCTTGATTTAATCAAGAGAGAAAAATTCAATAAAGCAAACAGACAATTATCCTTAGCCATAGGTATAGTAAATATGGGCTTGATTTATTTTCTAAAGATCATCTTACTATGGACATTGGATGGTATGTGTAGATTCTCCTGGTCTTGTTCTTATCACTTGCAAACTCTGTATGGTGCTGTCACATGGATTTTATCCTAATATTAGTAATTAACATAAAATAAATCAAATTGTCATTATTGATGAAATAGGTGCACCTGAAAAACTAGCAGTAGTAAATGTATAATATGTTGATCCATATAATTTTCAGATTTCATTTTTGCATCTTTCATCAAATGCACGATTTAGTCTTATTAATTACACTTTCCAATGCATTTCTGTCATTCTGAAAATGAACTTAATGTTGAAACATTTCTTTGTGGGTAATTAGTCATGGCACCCTTATTCAATGGGAAGCAATATTAAAAATTACAAAATTGCTTTCGTACATCTTTTGGACATTCATATTATGTGGTAATTAAATTTTTAAAAATTTGATTGAATAGATTTTAGGTATGACTTTTATAAAAGGTTTGGGATTATATTGTACAGCCAAAACAAAGGCAGTATTTCCTTTCTCATCTCCCATTCTACTCAGTCCTTCCTCCCCCTTTACTCCACCTGCTTGGGAAAGCTGTATTTCTTCAGACAAACCTCATAATTGCCCTTCTGTGTCTGATTTGGGCCCCAGGAAAGCCCAATAGTATCTGTAAAGCTGGCAGCAAAATGGTATTTCCAGGCAGGCACAGGGTTACTGGGTAGTGAGCCAATCCACAGCTTTGTCTGAGCAGCTGAGGACTTCGCCGGAGTATTACCACGGTGTTCAGTAACACAGACCTGTGCCATGAGCAAGTAAAGCACTGAGCAAGTGTCAGGGTCAATATTTATAGACCACTACGTAGCTGCCTTGTAGAGAGAGAAAACTAGAGAGAAACGCACACAGAGGACAAGGAAAGAGAGACCGCAGTGGAGGGAACTTTAATTTCCAATTTTTCCTATTTTAACTGTCAGGTTCAAACTTCTGCTGAATCATAACCATTTGGTGCTGAGCTATGAAAACAGAGGAAACAAAAAGTTAAACGAGCAAGCCTGCCTTAAGTGAGAAGGTAAGTAATTAGCCAGTTCAGTCTCGCTTTTACTCGTAAACTCCATCTCCCTGTGGCTGCTCTGCATAGTAAGCAGAGGGCTGTATGGCATGTTAAAGCTAATAAGGAAGGGGGGGGTGCCTGCTGTTTAAGAATGTTTGGCAGCAGTGTAGCTTTGTGTACTGCTAAGAATGCTGTGTACATTTGCAATACACTTAAATGATGTGGGTGGTGGGAACAGATCTTGAACACCAATTTCATGTTGAGTTCTATCAGTAAGTTTCTGTCTTCATTCTCTCAAACTTGAAGCCTTTCAGTTGCTACATTCCTATTTACTTTATATCATGATTAAAACAATATCAGTAACTTTATAGTAGTACGTTATCTGGAAATGGAATATAGGGGGAAAATTCAGATGAATATATGAAGGTATAGTAGACAGTGTCAAAATGTGGAAGCTGTGAATGTGAGTAACATGGGGTCTTTTTAAAAGAAAGCCATGTGTCCATTTGACAGTGCACTAAATTGGAATAATTACTACCTTTGGGAATAGAGAGAATCAGAGTGATGTGAAGAGCAATCTTCTTAATCCCAGATGTAAAAACATTTAGGCACTTCAGAAAAGTTCTCTGCTTGTCCAAGTAACTTGCTAGATTGTGTCCCTACAAAATGTGACTATTAATTACACAAAATTAACATCTCTTGCTACACATTAATAGTTTTTTTCCCCTTTCATCACACATAGCACTTTTCATCAGGTTTCTCTGTGTGCTCATGGTGCTGTAGTAGGTTCATTTATCATCATTGTTTTGCATGTCCCAGATTATCATTAAAAGTAATGGTGCTGAAGGGAGCAGGAAAGAAATTGTTTTTTATGTAATTCAGATTTAGAACAGACATGAAAGCTATATACTTATATGATTATGCTTAATATACATGACTTGGAAAATAAATGTTTTGTCACTGGAGGGGTGGCATTTAGTAGATGAAACTTATCTACTGGCATGGTAAAAGGTTTCTTTTTCTTTCTTTTTTCTAAATTGTGGAACTGAAGGCTTAATATTTAAAATTTTTAATTTAGATTGTAGATGGTGATTTTATTGTTTCACAGGGCTTTATGTACTGCATATTTAAGATTTTTTTAAAAAGACACTAAAGTTGCTAGAGAATTTAAACTGTACACCAAGAGATATAAGAAAAAGCTAATATTCTGGCACAGATTTTGCATTAGAGCTAATATGCAGGAACCCAGCTCATTCTAAAACGGGATGAATGGCATCCAAAACAGCAGGTCGAATTAATCTAAATGGAAAATAAGTAATTTTAAATAAGTCCAATAATTGTACAGTATTTGTAGAATGTGTATATAATTTTTAAATCATGCAAAATGCTTCAACATCAATTTTATTAACTCAAAAATGCTGTAATTGATACTTTATTTTTGTTTTGTCCTCTGAATCAAAATTTTAGGTATACTTTTTCAAGTTTTCCCACCACTTAATTAAAGGGTTTGATTCAGATTTTTTTGATAGCCATGTGTTTATTTTGAAAATGCACCCATAGTTGATTATATATATTATAGTTGATTATTAATGGCCACTTCCCAATGAAAGAAGTTGACTTCCTAAATTCATCAATACATTTTTCTTTGCTAATGCCTTTGGGTAGTATCTCATGATCAACACTGTATATTATCAGTTCTTTATTTTAATTCATTTTGCTTACTTTAGGTGTAGCAGAAGTGCTTACATGACATTGCTTTTCACTGGTTTTATTTTTATTCCTTCTGATAGTTTATTTTTGAAGTACCCTGTGGAAAATTTGGGCAGAAATCAAGGGGCAAGTAAAATCACTGCAATAAAAAAAAAAAACAAAAAAAAAAACTAAAGAGAGTTGTCTCTTTAATCAAGAGAGGAATTATATAATTGTGATATTGGTTGATAAAGTCCAAAATTAAGATTTATTTTGGTTGAAGACTGTTTTAAATGTTGAAATATCATTCCAGTATTATTTATGACTTTATTTTATTTTATTTTTTTTTAAGATTTATTTATTTTATTTATTTATCCCCCCCTTGCCACTTGTGCTGCTGTGTGCATTCGCTGCGTGTCTTCTCCATGTCTGCTTATCTCCCCCTTGCTGTGAGGTCTTGCCGCATCAGCCCACGGCGCCGCGCGAGCCGGCCTGCCCTCACAAGGAGGCCCCGGCCCCGGGAAGCGGACCCAGGGCCTCTCATATGGTAAACGGGTGCTCTATCCATTGCGCCACACTCGCTTCCTGCTGTGAGGTTGCTGCATCAGCCCACCGCACCGCTCAGGCCGGCGTGCCCTCACAAGGAGGCCTCAGGACGCGAACCCGGGCCTCCCATATGGTAAACGGGGGCT